>CM077086.1:155406500-155587232 GCA_039513925.1 Platanthera zijinensis
ATTTACGTGGTTTGGTGTGCGTTTAGACGGGTCGAGGTGTTTCGAGCTTTGCATAATTCAAAACGTTCAACTTGAAGAAAAGTATTATAATGAGTTAATTTGACTAATTTAGGGTGACGACATACTAATCATGTGTTTATTGGCCTAGTGGGGGCTAGTGAGTCGATATACGCAATATAAAAGTCCATTATTTATTTTAGTCACCAAGAGACCTGTGTGACCCGGAATGTGAAGAGAGTGACTTATTGGGTCAATAATACTCAATAGGTTGTGAACATATTACTTGGGTGTCAATCTGACCCATAAAACCCTAACAGATCAAATAACACGAAGGGGGTCTAGAAAATCGAAATCGGGATGTTACAGTACTCCTGCATTACCCTACATTCCCTGGATGTGAAAAGACCATCTCAATCTGATATATTACTCTTGGGCATGTTGTGGTACCACAAATTGCTCCACGAACAGTCTTGCCAATACACCAACTAGAGTGCCCTTTCGGACAAGGAAAAACCTGGCTACCTTGGTCAATCTGTCCATGATGACCTAAATAGAATCGTGCCCAAAGTTCGAGCGAGAAAATCCGTGTACGAAGTCCATAGCAATGTCCTCAAACTTCCATTATAGCACGGGCAAAGGCTATAATAGACCTTCAGATCTCTTGCACTCGGCCTTCAACCACTAGCAGGTCTCACAATATGTCAAAAATTCTACGATATACTTCTTCATTCCAAGCCAATACATATCCCTACGTAGGTCCGCCATCATACTGGTGATCCCGGGATGTACTGAATATCTGGTGCAATGTGTCTCCCTGAGTATGTCCTCCTGAATTCCCCCTCCTGTAAGTATGTAAATGTGACCCAAGAAATGAATGTGTTCATCACATTGTGAATATTGATCTGAGGCGCCTCCTTCTAGAGCTCTGAATATCGCCTCTAACTTTGTATCTAGCCTCCGCTCTGCTCTGATGCGGTCTCTGATGTTGCATACGATACAGTGTAAGCACTCGGCATTGGTCTCCGGCTCGGCCTTTCTTACAAAGATAATTTCCATGTCACGCAAAATCTTGATTAACTCCTTGTCCATCATTCAGGACTCCAAACTAGAAGTGATGGCATTCCTGCACTAGGCATCTGCCACCATGTTCGCCCTTTCTGGATGATAGTGAATAGTGTAAGCGTAATCACATAGGAACTCAAACCACCTTCTCTGACGTACGTTTAGATCCTTTTGTGTGTCAATATACTTGAGGTACTTTTGATCTAAAAAGATCTCACAATGAACCCTATATAGGTAATGACTCCATATATTCAACGCAAAAATCACCGGCCCGAGCTCAAGGTCATGTACTTGGTAATTCAGCTCGTGCTTCTTCAGGCGCCTAGCAGCATAGGTGATGACATGCTCATGTTGTATCAGAACTGCACCCATCCCTTGGTATGATGCATCAGTGTAAATCTCAAATCCTTTCTTCCTAGATGGGAGGGCAAGGATGGGGGCGGAAGTGAGCTTGTCCTTCAACTCCTAAAATGTTGTCACTCACTACGGCATCAACTCGAAAGGTGCATCCTTCTTTATCAATTTCGCAAGATGGAGCAAATTCCTAGAATATTCCTCTACAAACTTGCGGTAATAGCCCACTAGTCCATGAAACTCCTAACATCCTTGGCTGACTTCAGCTGTAGTCAATCCCTGATAGCCTGCACCTTGGGTTCTTCAATTAGCTTGTTCTTCAAAAAAAAGGGAGTTAGCCTCAATCCTGCTTGACAATGTCTAGAATCTATTGTCACTGTTAGCTTATATTTCATCTTTCATTCGGTAGGCATCTTTCATGGATGTTACGACAGTATTAGTAATATGATTATTTATATGATCTACAGTTGCCCTGATAACATCATCAGACTTATAAAGTTCTTTATATACCCCATATCAATAGTTGAGAATTTTAAGCTTTTGTCCATTGATCTTAGTATTGAAGATTGTGCTTTAACTGTGCTGGCAACTTTAGAAAACCAGCTAGTCATCTCTCTGTTCAGGTGAACAGTCTCATCTTTTATAGTCTGGATTTCTATCAGCAGCTCAGCTTTTACTATAGAGATGGACTTGTCTATGTAAGCTTTAACTAAAGTGGTTGCTCATCCAATAGAGCCTTGATAGAAATGAGAAGGAAGGTATCTGTTGTTGTTGAAGGTGAAGGATTGATCAAAGGAGAATTTTTCCCTTGGTCCTCTTGATCATCACACTCATATAGAGTGGATGGATTATCCTTATCATTATCAAGGACCTTTAAAGACTCCCCCTCAACATTAGCAGCATCAACAGAAATGATATTATTATCATTCATATCAATATCAGCAACATTATCTGAGTTACTCTGAACATCTACAGCAGTATCAATCTTATTGAAAGTTGGCTCATCTATTAGCACAAGATCCCCCTCAAAAGGTACATTCACCTCTTCTGTTATAGATAATTCTAGATATTCTTCAAGATCCTTTATTGGTTCTATTGGCTTTTTCTCATCTTAAGTAACTAGAGCATTGGGCACATTATGTGCATCACTTTCTGAAGGAACATCTGTAGAATCAAAAGCAGCATGGATTTCATCAATATTCTCTTTACAAACTGGATTTTTGACTTTTTTATTGTTAGCATGAACACTTGCAGAGGACTGACTTTGATCAATGTCAACCTGAAGACCAACATCTGTTGGGGATAAAGATTCTTAATCATATTCTGAACTATATTCATAATTAATACCCCCCAAAATTTTCTTTCCTTTGTCATTGGACTTGGCCTTTCCTTTAGAGGGTTTACTCATAGGAAGAACTCTGGAGAATCATTCCAATGTCATTATGTCCATCCTTTTTAGGTAGTGAATTCTAACTCCTTAGTTCTTGTTGAAGGTGTCTGGATAGGAGGTTAACAAATAAAGGGATAGATTCTTCACATATTTGGTTCCTGCAAACAGTCAATTATCCTCCATAAGATTACAATGGCCTATAAGGTCTTCTTCTATAGTATAATCCTCGTGATTATCTCAAACATAGGCTTGGATATGGTGTCATGTGATCAAGTCTTGGATAGAATGACTTTCCCAAATATGTCTACAAGTAATTTTCCTCTCTGGTTGAAGTTTTTCCTTCTTAGTGATCCAATCTTGGCATCACTGTACTCACACCATGCTAATACAATATCTTTGTCCTTGTTGGAGATGTCCTCTTTTTCATGACTATCAAGACAAGGTAACCAAAGGACCTCAGCCAACTTCCTTGGAGTAATCTTGATCCTCATCCCTTCCATTTTGGATTTCAGTGATGTCTTATTTAGGGAAAGCTTTACATTGGATAAAAATTCTAATAGTTCATCTCTCAGGATGGGGAAAGGTTCAGAGAGGATATATTCTAAACTTAGGGCATCCAACATCCTGATGACTTCTCTAATCTCCACTGAGGCATGTACAAATCCATTCCTAACAATCACATAGCCTTCCTGAAGATCTTTTGAAGACTTTGGCGCCACTGAAGCTGGAAGTTGATATGCTGAGATGGGTTTGGTCTTGACGGCTTGGAAAGAGATTAGGGCTTAATGGCTTTTGATTTTCTGAGCCTTTATTTATATGTAGTGTTTTGGAGTTGAGAAAACGACCTAGATTATTATTTCCACTTATTTGACAGGTAAAATAAGTTTATTAAATTTTAATCAGCCCATCTCAGTGGTTGCATTGAGACAGATTGATAAGCCACTGGCACAGGGTAATTCATATTCTTATGTGAACTGCTGAGACTGTCTTAGCGGTCCGAACGGTTCAGCTGAGCCTTTCTCAACTACTTCAGCTGACCTGACTATTTTTCAGTGATCATTGTCAGAAAAAGTTTGACATTCATTGACAGTTGATAGTTGATAGTTGACTGAGACATCTTGTTACATTTATTATGGTAAAGATTGTTAACCTAACATACTACTAAGGGTTTGCTAGTAGCTAACAAAATTTTAGAAGAATATTTGTGCAAACTAGCTAGTTAAGGTAATTAATAGCTATCAAACTACCAACATAACACACTTGTTTAAGCATGAAAGTAAAGTAGAAATATAGAGAATTTAATCATCAACTGAAACACTTAATGTACATGAATCATTCAATATTAACAATTCCTAACTCAATTTTTAAAGAAATTGAACTTAGCCTCATCCAATGGCTTAGTGAAGATATCAGTAACTTGATTGTCAGTGGAGACATATTCAAGGTAAATATCTTCACTCTCTACATGTTCTCTAATAAAGTGATATTTAATTTCTATATGCTTAGTCCTACTATGTGAGACAGGATTCTTAGTAATATAAATTGCACTGGATAAGAAAAGTAGAATGACATACCTTGATGTTGTAGTCCTCTAGCTGATATTGTATCCATAAGTGTTATGCACAGCAACTTCCTACAAAGATATACTCAGACTTGGTAGTGGATATAGCAACACTAGTCTTCTTCTTGCTATTGCATGAGATCAGTATTCTCCCTAGGAATTGAAAAGTTCCACTTGTACTTTTCCTATCTTCCTTCCAACCTGCAAAGTTTGCATCTAAATAGCTAATTAGTTCAAAAGCACTGTTTCTAGGGTAGCAAAGGCCAAGGTGTTGGCTGTCCTTAAGATATCTCAAAATCCTCTTTGCAGCTTAGTAGTGAGATTCCTTATGGCATGCTTGACACCTATCACAAACACATATTGCATAAATGATATTTGGCCTACTAGCAGTTAAGTACAACTAGGATCCAATGATACATCTGTACATGGATTCATCAAAGGCCTTACCCTTCTCATCCTTATCTAAGGAAATGTTGTACCCCATGGGGGTTATCATGGTGGAAACTGATTCCATCCAAAATTTCTTAATAAGATCCCTAGTTTACTTAGTCTGAGAGATAAAAATCCCCTCATCAAATGTTTCACTTGGAGACCTAAGAAGTACTTGAGCTCCCCATACTGCTCATCTCAAATTCCCCCTGCAAAATGTTAGCAAACCTTTTGCAAAGGTTATCATCAGTAGACCCAAAAATTATGCCATCCATATAAATTTGTATTCAGAGACACTTGCTATTTTTTCCCTAAGAAGCAATGTGCTATCTATCTTTCCCCTTAAGAATTTGTTCTTGATGAGAATGGTCGACAAGGTTTCATACCAAGCCATAGGGGCTTGCTTCAAACTATATAAAGTTTTCTTTAATTTATAAACATGATTTACTAGAGTGGGATATACAAAACCTGAGGGCTGCTCCAAATATACCTCTTCCTAGAGATTACTATTCAAGAATGCTGACTTGACATCCATCTAGTAGACTTTGAATCCCTTGTGTGTAGCAAAGGCAAAGAACATCCTTATGACCTCTAACCTTGTAACTGGGGTAAAGGTTTGGTCAAATTCTATGCCCTCTTCTTTCTTATAGCCTTTGACAACTAGCCTTGCCTTATTCTTGATGACTATCCAATTCTCATCAAGCTTGTTCCTGTAAACCCACTTGGTGCCAATTATATTATTTCCAAGTGGCTTTGGCACCAACTTCTACACCTTGCATCTCATGAATTGATGTAACTCTTCTTCCATGTCATTGATTCAAAAGGTGTCCTTGTTTGCTTCTTCAAACCTCTTGAACTCAATCTGGGACAGGAAGTTCAGGAATAATGCTTCATTGTGAACTATGCTTCTTATGGTCACTCCTTGTTGTTCATTCCCAATGACAAGATTTCTTGGGAGATCCCTAAGAAGCCTAGTTATGACAAGTAACATGTCTTCATCCTTCTAAACTTGATCTACAACATTTGATTCTCCTTCAATCTGATCACTTTAAACTTCATTTATGAGTTCTTCAACTTCTAAAGACACCTTGCTTGAGATGGGTGTGTCGTTTAATAGAGAGCACTTTCATCTTCAGATCATTTCCAATAATGACAGGTCTGATTTACCAACCCTTATAAAGTACATTTGTCTCATCAAAAATAACATGCATTGACTCTTCAACTACATGGGTCTTCTTGTTGAATACTCTACAGGCTCTACTATGTGAGATATATCCAATAAGAAAACATACATTGCATTTTTCAGCAAATTTTGTTTGTCTAGATTTCCCATTATTTAAAATATAACGCTTGCGACCAAAGAGTCTAAAATATGAAATGATCGGTTATTTGACTTTTAGAATTTCATAAGGGGTTTTCTCAATGGTCTTATTAATGGAGGCTCTATTCAGAACATAATAGGTCGTATTGACTGCCTCGGTAGAAGTATTATGTGAGTGAGGAGTCACTAAGAAGTGTTATGCCAACCTCTATTAAGGTCATATTTCTTCTCTCAGCCACCTTATTTTGTTGGGGAGTTTTGGGAGAGGAAAACTATTGGATACTAAGGTCTTGATAGAACTTTGTCATAGCTCTAGATTGAAACTTTATATAATGATCAGTTCTAGTTTTGACCACAGTATATTATAACTCATTCTGGATAGCCTTGACATGGTTTATAAGACACTCAAGGTATTTAACTTCTTCTTAAGGAAGAATAGACATGTATACTTAGAGTGATCATCTACTATCACTAGGGTATACAACTTCTCACCTAGGCTCTAAATAGGCAAAGGACCAAATAATCCCATTTGCAATAGATAAAGATAACTTTCAGGGTCCTTGGAGCCAATACATTTTAAGCTAGCCCTTGTTTGCTTGCCCATTTGGCATGCATGAGAGGGACCACTTTTAAGACATTTTAAATTATGGTTATTTCTAATTAAATTTTTAGAAAATAATTTTTTTTAATTATCTTGTAGTTAATGTGGGCAAGTCTCTTATGCCACTGAACAAAAAAAGACTCTCTCTCATTAGCTATTAGACACATAGAAGATGATGAATTATTGAAAATTAAATCAAAGCAGTACATATTTCCACTCCTAGTGCCTAAGAGGAAGACCTCTAAGTCAACAGACTTCTTGATCAAGCACTTATCATTGTGGAATTCAATGATATAGCCCGAGTCACATAGTTGACTTATGCTTATAAGGTTATGTTGCAACCCTTCCACATAATCTACCCTTGTTATTGAGACTATGTTAGTGGTAATCATACCATAGCCTTTGGTGATGCTGTCAGAGCCACCAAAGATGACTTTAGGTCTATTATTTATTGGAGTGTAGTGTTTAAGTAAGCTCCTTATCCTAGGCATAAATCTAGAATACCCACTATCTAAGTACCATATTAGTATTAGAGAGGTACATGAAATAACCTACAAAATGTAGATCACTTATCCTTAGGAGCCCAACATATCTTGGGTCCTAGGTACATGTTAGTAGCATAAGTTTTTCTAACAAAACCTTGCCTGGATGGAATGCCTTTCTTTGCATTAGGTACACTAGGGTTGTGCCAACAATCTATGGCAAAGTGAACCACTTTCCCACAGCACCAACACTCATGAATGTTGCATCTTCTTTTCTGAACAGCTTTTGAAGTAGATACTTTAGTTTTCTGTTCTTGAAGGAAGATAGCAGCATTTTTCTTATTTCTTTCAGCAATGCCTTGCCATTTTCCCTACATGTAGTTAGTCTTAGTAGTCAATGTCTTATTTGTATCAATAGGTCTCGGTTTGGTTATTGAGCACAAGTTGATAGCAGAAGAAATTTCCCTGTGAGATTGAGCTACAGACTGGATAGCGACCAACTGTCTAGTTGGAAGGGACTTGGAAGTTGATGCTTCCTTTTCCTTGAGTGTGGAGGCTGGGGCACCAAACATAAATGGTCTAGGATGAGCCATCTGTATTTCCTCATATCGGGCCTTAAAACACTCAAGCCCATCCCCTTCCTTCCACAATAGCTGTGAATATTTTTGTTCACTCTATTGGATCTTCCATTTTACTAATGACCACACATACTTTCTTGGTCATATTTATTGGAGGGAAACAGGACCATCTCAAAAGAGATTATAGGCTGGATTGGATCCTTACCCTTACTCCTATACCTTCTTCTAGTATTCCTCTCAATGAACCCCAACCCCTTCTTACTGGTTTGGGAGGTGAAGGTATCAATGAGTGGCAATACTGATTTGGTTTGGAGTATTGAGCCACTAGCATTCTCTCTTTGAGGAGCTTATCTTCAAAATCTTTAACTAAAGAATTTTTACTATTTTATGGATGTGAATTGGATTTGGGATTTCTCCTTGCTCATTTGATTCAGGTGTGAGGTTGGCTCAGTGTGCAATGAGATATCTTCTCTTAAGGAAGCAATCTCGTTGGCTTGTCTTTTGACAAGCAACGTGTTCTTCTTCAAAGCTTCCAAGATAAAACCATACTAGTCAATCAATTGATTGAAATCCTCCTCAAATTCTGAGTCACCTTTATCATAAGATTAAGGTGCTTCAAAATTAGGACTTGTTTTATAATCAGATTCAAAGGAGGAGATGGAATTAATCAATACCTCATCAATATCATACTGATCCTTGCTAGATTCTATTTCTATTATGGCCATAAGTCCATGGCGGTCACTAACTTCTTCATCCACCTCATTGTCACAATCATAAAGTGATAGAGGGTCCCTGATCCATATCCTTACAACTAGATAGTTATTATCTCCTTCAACAGTAGTGGCAAACAGTCTAATATAGGCTTCATCCTCTTCTTTTGAATCCGAAGATGCTGAGTCAGTGTGACTCCAGCTCTTCTTATTCTTGGCAAGGAAGTCTTCTCCCTCTTTCCCTTGTAGTATTGGTTCTTATTCTCACCTTTCTTCTCACCAATTTCTTTTCTCTTAATTGGGCAGTCAGCATTGATATGCTAAGGCTTGCTACAACAATAATATATTACATTAATAGAAATATGTTTAGTTGGTTTATAATCATACATTTCTCCTTTGGAGAACTTCTTACCAGATTTGTTATGATCTTTCTTGTAGTATGAAGAGGAGGAATGTTTTCTCTTCCATTGCTTCCTCTTCATCATCTTATAGAATTGTGTTGAGATGGCAGCAAACTCCTCATCTGACATATTGCAGTCAGATGTGTTGGACTCAGTGCTCTCTAAATCAGCTGACCTTCTTGCGGGAGAGGTAATTCTCTCCATGCTCTTCTTAGAGCTCGTAGCCTTAAGAGCCACTGTCCTCTCCTCGACATAGGACCTGATGGTGGTCTCGACCTCCTTCCTAGCAGAAAGCTATATCTCATAGGAATGCAGCTTTCCAAATAATGTGTGAGGAGGAGTTTCAGCAAGCTTGGCCACTTTCCTAATGGCACATATCTTTGTGTCCCAATCTCTGGTTAGAGATCTTAGGAACTAATCATTCAACTCATAATTGTTAAATACCCTTCCATAGGTCCTCGACTCATTTACTACACTGAAAAACCTTTCATAGCACTCAACTATGTTGTCTTTGTTGTTCTGTCTAAAGGGCTCATACTCCTAATTGAGTAGAGATTTCCTATCATCCCTAAATTCTTCAGTGTCATCCATGTACACTATATGTGTCTCCAACATCTCCTTGGCAGTTTTATAATGCACCAAGTTCTAGAAAGTGGAATCACCAATAACACTTACTATGATTTTATTTGCTCTTTTGTCCATAGTAGCAAGTGCTACTTCATCACTGGTCATTTCAGTATTGGTCTTGGGCACTCTCGGGTTTGGGTCAATGGTGGAGGCCTTTTAGGGGATAAAATGTCCTCTTGAATTGTGATAAAAATCCTATGGTCAGAGGCTTCCATAAATAGCTTGGCCCTTTGCTTCTATATGCCAAAGGTCTCCTCTCTGCATATAGGCAACTTCATAGAGCTCATCTCCTTATGAGTCTCTGTAGAGGACATCTCGAAATTTTATTTGACTACCCTATATAGGATCTGGCCAGACTGTTAAGTCCTTTTTGACCAACCAAGCTTTAATAACACTTGATAGTTAACTAGGTATAGTCTAAATCACCTAGATGAGGGGGGTGAATAGGTAGTTTGTAATATTTTTCTTTTTACTCTACTATTTAGTATCATTTAAACATTACAGAAAGCATGCAAAAAATTTATAGTGGTTCCCTAAGGTCTAGGTACATCCATTTTCCCTCACCACCTTTCTAACAGTGTATTAGATAAGGCAACCTTCTCCAAACTCAACTCAAAGAGCTTATAACACAGATCCCTCAAGATATCTCAAGTTTCCTCCAAACCCTACCTTAGGCCACTGTTGGGTTTCTAAGTGGGATGCACATCACATGTGCGAAGCAAAATAAGGAATCAAGAAACCCAAAGATAAATGGATCTTGCGATAATCGTAGATCAAGAAGTAAAATAAAACTTGGATAAAAGTATACCTTAGCGGTATTGAGTCACTACTTAACCAAGGTGCTCCAAGGAAGTCCAACAAACACAAGTGGTTGGAGTTCCGAGCATAGAAGTATGTCCATTCCTCTATTGGTATACACACGAGCAAGAAGAACCCTTAGACACTTATCTCACAAGATCTAGGTTGGAAGAAGGAATGCCCTTAACGTCTCTATGGATTTCGAGATACGTTAAAGAATAGACAACGGTGACAAAGGCGAAGATTAGGAAACACTTTTCGACGACATTAATGGATTAGAATGATCGGCAGCACGGAGCAACGGCTACGAATTCAAGGTTACGGAACAGTTTTGTTGGGGAAGAAGAAGTCGTCGCACTCGTTCTGGATCGATTAGGTTAAGTCTAAGGAGATAACATTTATCTCGTGTATTTATACTCAAATACCAAAATTGTAGTTATCCGCAAACTAGACCTAAATCAGACTTAAAGGACCGAACAAGAGTTAACATCATTCGTCGAGATAACAAGTTTTTATACGACGAATCTAAGATCCATTCATCAAGATAACACGAGAATACTAGATGAATCCAAACAGACCAATTCGTCGAAACATCAAGAGAATCCTCGACAAATCCATCCAATTCATTAAGATGTCAAGAGTATACTCAACGAATCCAATTCTAATTCATCGAAATGTCAAGAGTATACTCAACAAATCCAAGTCCAATTCATCGAGATGTCAAGTGTATACTCGACGAATTCAGACGGATTCTTCGAAACACTAAGATACCTTTTGACGATTTACCTTTGAGTATTCCGACAACTCAGCTTGTCATCTATATTCACAATATAGGTCCAAATCTAGAATGTCACAGGCTTGGCCTTTCACTCATATCACATATAAGCAATGTCAACACAAATCTTTCCAACTTCTCCAATACTCTTATGTGCGACCCCATATGCTCATATTGTATTGGCAGTGATACTACCTATTTGACCACTTCTATATCACAATGGCAACACTAACAGTCTTCCACTTGATCTTGAAAGTATCAAACAAAGGTTTCACAAACGAGGAGTAGCATCTAGCAATACATCATTGCTCCCCAAGAAATAAGAGTTCTAAACTCATAAAGCCTTTATGACCGATATATCAGTGTTGTCATGTCCCTTTCTCCCTTACATCCGGATAGAACTAAAGGTATAGACTATGTCACCCTCATAATTGTTGAACTTAAGTTTCTTGATTTAGAATGGACTTCTAGAAAATTGTTGAGCCCAATATCAAATATTGACTCGACCAAACATGGCCATGCATTTGTCAGTCTCATTCCATCAAGGGGCCCATAGGTATAACTCTGGTCATATAGGAGACAAATCTCATTTCTATCCACACACAAACACTCAAATGATTCATAACGTACCCAATAACCACCTTTATCATCAACCTTTATCAAGGAAGACTTTGGATGACATCAAAGTATGCCCTCCCTCACTTGATGAATGTTATGACTTCAAGTCAAAGAACCACAAACACCATTGCCACTTGAGACATACTTGTGATATGTTCATATAATAATCCACAAAGTACTCTCATGGTGGGTCTGTCCAGTACAACTTGTTCACTAACAAGTACCCATGTGATGACTTGATATCGCAATATCATTGTAATGACCCATTTCACATTAGACCCCTCGTATGTGTTTTGAGTAAAGAGACTTGACTCAGGATCGGAGGTGCGCTGGATTCGACAAGTAAAATTTGTCGGATATCATCACCATAAATTCGTCAAGTATGACTTGCGAATTGAGGCCAATACTATTCATCGAATATCGTCACGGATATCCGACAAATTTATCGAGTATATAAGATGAATTGGACAAGAATATTTTGGCCAGAAGATTTTGTCTAAAAGCTTTGAGTGATCTCGACGCCATTCGACGAAGCACCTAGTAGATAAGACGAATTTCACTTAGAATAATTCTGTATTCGGGAAGCGTCGAGTGTGTTGAGTAAACTCGATGCCATTTGATGAAGCATAGAGTAGATAAGACGAATTTCATATAGAATAATTCTTGATTCGAGAAGCGTCGAGTGCGCTGAATAAACTCGACGCCATTCGACGAAGCGTCGAGTAGATAATACGAATTTTACTTAGAAGAATTCTGGATTTTGGAAGCGTCGAGTTTGTTGAGTGAACTAAACGCCATTTGACAAAGCATCGAGTGATACTCGACGAATACAATGCTTTGACTTAGAAAAGTACAGGGCTCAATGAGGTGTTTAGTGGTCACGATGAATTTCAACGATTCGTTGAGTGTGTATAGTATACACGACGAATTTGACTTAGCGTATTTTCGGCCCTGCCTGTGTTGCTTATTAATACCTATGGGCTGAACTGGGTTTTCGGGACAGGCGCTGATGGCTCCTTTGGACCGGTCTTTTCAATAAGACTTATTTTAAGTAATAATAGGCGGTCAAATGAGGAGCTGACACATAACGTCATATCTCAAACCCTAATCTTTCGTATAAAAGGGAAGAAGTGAGAAACCCTAATCGTCACCTCCATTTCTTGCTGAGACATTACTTGTCGAACCCGACGGAGGAAGAGAAGTCGCCAGAGTCAGATTTCTAGAGGAAAAGCTCTCCATCTTCGTGAAGAACGATGTCGCTGAGGAGAGTGACGAGATCCATGTCCAAAAATGAGGCGAGCTTTCTACCCTCCCTTGGTGCTAGATCTTTTGTTATAATTTAGGAGAGATGTCGACTCAAAAGTGTTGGACTTGTGCAAGATGAAGATCTCCTAGGAAGAGACCATGCTAGGTCTTAGTCCTAGAGATTAGTTGTCTTCAACCTCTCCTCTCTTCGTTGTGAAGATGGTGGACTTGGTTTCGTGAAAAAGGATGGTCTTTTAAGGGTGAATAAGGGAGGAGTAGGTGTTGTATGTGGTTTGAACAAATGGCTAAAGGAAGAAGACGAACCGATGTCATTTGTTTTGCTTTAAGATGCGTGCAAAAATCTATTTTCTACGCGCAGCGGACTTCGAGGCCATTTTCGGGTGTGATACGGCCGGATACAGGTCTTGGGTTTAATACGAAAGTTGTATTCATCGGGAAGACCATTCAAACAAATGGTTACACGTTTTCATAGAATATTTGTAGCTCCTAGAATGTACACTCAAAGATGCTGGATGGTAACAACTTATTTGTAGAATACTTTAGGGTTAGTGTCTAACCAGTTTTGGACTAGGTAGAAGAAACTTGTCAAGTTGTTGTTGAGGTTTAGATGAACCTAGCTATAGGTAGACGAGATAAACAAATGGTTTAGACAAATTTAATAATTGAATGGTTTGGGGTATTATTGAACAAAGGGTTTGATGAGATTTGGTGGTACAAATGTCTACTTGTGAAATCCAGTAATGATGTGCACGATTTTAATCAGATAATTGAACGTGTAATCTATACTTATGCTATCATGCTTGATGAATAAATGAAGAGTTATTATGTTGTGGTGATAAATATATGAAAGCCTAAATGTTGTGAATACTTGATTAATAAGGAAGCTATCAGTTGAGGTAAATCCCATGGCCATGAAATATGTTGAATCGTGATCTCAAGTATTGGATGGATAATTTGTATAGTCTACTACTTAGAGTGTGTCTCCCTACGGGTAGTAGTGTGGTATTGGTATGTTGTTCAATGTGGCTTGCCACCTGTGTTGATGTTGAACCCTTGAGTGCTTGGGAATACAAAAATGTGAAAGGGTGTAAGTGCATGTGTTTGGTCGCACTGAATTGGTAAGGATTACATGTGACTTTGGGCGATTGGGCTTGGTCCTCGATGCTTATTCCTGAGGCTCCTTCCATGCCAAGTGGATGGTTTGTATTGGTCCTTTTTTCATACACTACCTTAGGCTCCTTCCATGCCATGATGAAGTGGAACTATATGTGGTGTGAGTTGACATGCGATATCATAATCCTGGATTAAGGATAGTGTGGAAGATCTACGGGCTCGCCAGTCATCACACTGATAGGAGTTGACAGATAGACTTTGGGCGGTTGGGCTTGGTCCTCGGATCTTTTTCCAGGGGATCCTTCCGTACCAATTGGATGGGTTGGCTTCCTCCTTTGGTGATACGCTCTCATAGGCTCCTTCCGTGCCATATAGATAGGCCAGTTGGGCTGGGCAATTAGTGCAAATCAACACGAGACCTCTTCTGAGCCATAGTACGTAGGGAGCTCCGTTGTTGTGTTCTTAGCGTTGAGGTGTACGAAGGTTTAGGCTTGGTAGTTTGGATGCCCTCCTAGTAGAGACAAGCCCATTTCACTGTCACCATTTGGCCACGATGGATGGAGACTTAGAGGTTAGCTACATACTCAAAAAGAGGGAACTAGAAGTCTATTTCGGTATAGAAGTGTGTGTGTGTGTGTGTGTGTGTGTGTCTGTGTGTGTGTGTGTGTGTGTGTGCATGGGTGAGTCATCGTATTGCATTCATAGCATTGCATTGAATTACATACACAAGATCCTTATTATATAAGTTTGTATGGGCACTCTTATGTGATGAGTTACTTTACTGTTAAGTTACTTTCCTGTTGTATATCAATATACTTGATGGATAGATATTGCTTGTGAGAACTGCTAGAGTAGAATGATTATAATGATGTTATATAATGTTGTTATTACTACACTTGATATGTGAGATATACCACCTGCTTGTTATTACTTCTTATATATATATATATATATTGTATCTTCTTCTTTATCCCGCTCGGTGCCTAAGAGCTGCTGGGGTGAGAGGAGGAGATAGCCACTTATTCTTTATGACTAACGGTTGCTTCGACTACCATTCTAGGAGGAAATCTAGTGGATGGATCCGCAATAGTAGCAGGTTTTGCAGGAGGGAAGTCAGGCCAGGGTGACAGGGCATGATACGATGTGTCCTTCACTGCCGTCAGTAACGGATGTGAGTTTTTGAGAGACTCATGATTGTATCCCATTGGTAATTTTGGTGTACTCATATATTAAAGAAGTGATGTAGCTTCTTATTATTGATGTGCTTTGTTTGGACTATATACTTATGTGGATTTTGACTTATGTGGATTTTGACTTCTGTTTCTATTCATTATGTTGGGTTGGCATGGATGATAATTGTTTAGCCAGCAAGTAAAGATTCTTGTAGTATTGGTTGACCCATGTGTTGGCATTATCGCAAGGCGACTGTTCAGGGAATAAGACTCCCCTGGGTCATGTCTTGTGTTTCGAGAGGAGGCCTTATAAATTGTATCAGCTTGCAATGATCCTGAACTAAAGAAGTCATTGAACAATGGTGCCACCCTCGCTCGATTTATTAATTTGTGGACAAACTGACATAGTAGAAGCAGTGGTGTGCCCGTATGTAATTCACACTAAGTATGTCAAGTTGTTATCCTATGATTAGCCAACCTGACCATAGGTTTCTACTTTTACGTATAGATCGCAACACATGTAGATCAAGTTGCATGCACTCCCTACCCTTCCGTCCCTACCAAGTTCCAGTAGTCAGAGTTGGGACAGACGCTTATGGTAATTATGGACACTTTCAGGTCTCAACAGGCCCCGGTGCAGCAACAAGCCCCGCGCTCTAACTGGCTGAGTACCTTCTGAGCCCTCTCCCCGCCTGATTATAATGGGATAGAGTTGGCTGTCCATACTAAAGAATGTCTCGACACGGTGCAAGAGTTAATGGATGGAATCAGATGTCCATCCAGTATGGCTGTTACCTTAGTCGTGTTAGTCTTGGAAATGCACATGAAGAGATGGTGGAAGTCCCTCATGGGCTCTACTTTCCAAGGCCGAGTATACACTGAGATCAGTTGGAATGAATCCTCTTTAGCCTTCTTGGAACAGTTCATTCCCTCTACCGCTCTAGATGAGCTTGAGGAGAGATTTCTGTAATTGAATTAAAGATCCAAGTCCGTGACAGAATACCAAAGGGGGTTTTAGCACCTCGCTAGATTTATTGACTCCTATGAGTTGGACGACCATGGTATGCAAAAAGGTTTTACAAAGGCTTGTAAGATCCCCTAAGGCAAGCCCATTTGTTTAAAGAGGACGCGAGTTTGGCAGAGATCATTAATATGGCAAAAAGGATGGAGGCAGATCACTTGGGAAGTAGTAAGAGACCAGTCGAGGGCGTGATGGAAGCGGGACCTAGCTTCAGAAAGAGACATGATAGTAGAGGTGGAAGAGGAAATCAAAGAGGTGGCATCCGTTTCCACCAAAATTTTAGGATGGAAAGTCCGGCCCCACAACTAGCACTACCTTCATCTCAACAAATGTATCAGCAGACCTGAGGGAAGTTTGAGCGAGTATGTTTCCCGTGTAATCAGTCGGGTCAGATTCGGCATTTCTTCCAGCAACTAAGTGGAGGTAACCCCCCCCCTATTTTTCCTCCAGTAGCTCCGCGAGGTTGAGAACAAGGTCATGGTCGTGGACGAGGATCACGAGTAAGGAATCCTTAACTTGCTAGAGAGAAGGTGTTTGATTTGGACATGACGTTAGAGAGGAATCCTCAATATGTGATTGCAGGTATGTCATGATTTAATTAATACATTATATGTATTCATCCTTAATTTGCCAAAGATACCCTAGGAATCTAGCTTGAGTCTTTGTAATTGATATTTAGGCACGGTGACCGTTGGTGGGAAACCAGCTCACACATTATTTGATGCGGGTGCCACACATTCGTTTGTCTTGACGGACTTTGTAAAAGATTTATATGACGTGCAATATTTCACTAGACCCACACAGAGAGTATGCCTCCCAGATGGCACCAAGATGTTGTCATCCGCCAAGTGCGACTTGGAAGCATGTATTGGAGGAAGGATTTTTGAAACCCCCGCAACAGTGTTGAGAATGTCGGAATCTGATCTTATTCTGGGCATGACATGGCTAGATTGGCACCATGCAAGAATTTATTGTGCGGCGAAGAAAATCACTTTAAGGTATTGAGACTCTGAAGTCACCTTCCAAGGTATTAAATT
This sequence comes from Platanthera zijinensis, assembly GCA_039513925.1. NCBI lineage: Eukaryota > Viridiplantae > Streptophyta > Magnoliopsida > Asparagales > Orchidaceae > Platanthera > Platanthera zijinensis. The sequence continues at coordinate 155,423,817 of CM077086.1, forward strand.
CGCGCCTCGAATGTTGTTATCTTAAATCCAGGCCCATATGAAGGGGGACAAAGTATATATGCTATGTTTTGAATAAAAATAGATGGCGGCGAGTACGAAAGTTGTACTGGTGGTACGGGATTTTCCTGAGGTATTCCCTAAGAAGCTGCCAAGATTACCCCCACACAGAGAGGTGGACTTCCAAATTAAACTAGTATCGGGTGCCAAGCCCATCTCTCGTACCCCTTAACAAATGGCTCCAAAGGATCTCGCTGAGTTTAGATTTCAGTTGCAGGAGTTAGTAGAATCAGGGTTTGTTCACCCCAGCTCGTCACCATGGGGAGCCCTTGTTATATTTTTTAAGAAGAAAGGTGGATCATTACAGTTATGCATAGACTATCGAGAACTCAACTGGCTGACGGTGCAGAACAACTATCCATTACCTCAGATCGACGAGTTATTCAATCAGTTGGTAGGAGCGCATTAGTTTTCCAAATTGGATTTGCGCTCAGGGTACTATCAATTAAGGATTCGAGAGGAAGACATTCAGAAAACAACGTTCAGTTTGAGATATGGTTTATACAAGTTCACGGTGATGTCGTTCACTCTCAAGAAAGCCCCTTCCATATTCATGAGTTTGATGAACATAGTGTTTGAACCGTATTTGGATGTCTTTTTCGTCATCTTCATCGATGACATTCTTGTTTACTCAAAATTGGAAGAAGATCATGCTGAGCACATGGCCCTAGTCTTAAGAAAACTAAAAGAGCATTCCCTATTTTCCAAGTTCAGCAAGTGTGAATTTTGGCTCTGAGAAGTTGCATTCTAGGGCAATGTGTTTAGTGGTGCTAGATTAGCAGTAGTCCCGGCCAAGGTGCGTGCCGTGAAGGAATGGTCGCCTCTGAAGTCAGCACCCGATGTACGAAACTTTCTTGGACTTGCTGGTTATTACCGCAAGTTTATTAAAGGATTTTCAAAGATCGCCCTTCCTCTCCTTGCCATAACAAAGAAAGGTGTGACATATGAGTGGAAACCCCAGTGTGAGACGGCATTTCAAGAGCTGAAGGATCGAATTATCACCGCACCCATCCTAGCTCTTCCATCAGGAAAGGAAGGATTTCAAGTTTACATTGATGTGTCATATCAAGGGATGGGAGCAGTGTTGATGCAGCATAGGCACATGATTGCCTACTCTTTGAGACAACTTAAGAAGCATGAGGTAAACTACCCAGTACATTCTTTTGAATTGGGGGAAGTGGTGTTTTCATTAAAGGATTAGAGACATTATTTGTATGTCATCCATTGTGAGATCTTTTCGGATCAAAAGAATCTGAAGTATGTTCATAATCAGAAGGAGTTGAATTTGAGGCAGCGGCGGTGGTTAGAATTTTTGTGCGATTATGAATTTACATTAAACTACCACCCTGGGAAAGTAAACTCCATGGCAGATTCCTTGAGAAAAAAAGTTCCAGAGTCGAGCCCCGAGTCTTGGTTGAAGAGTATGGAATTTACTCGAGTGCTTGAGGAGATGGAGATCACGTTGGTGTGTAGGGATCATTCCGAGACATATACTGAATATCTAACTGCCATGAGTATACTTTGTGACATTCGAGATTGAATTCGAGTAGAGCAAGGGAAGGATGCTTCTCTATCCCTTATGATTAAGACAATTGAGGATGGGTCTACTGAAGAGTATACTTTGAAGGACAACCTCATTCATTTCTGTGGCAGACTTTACCTTCCCAAGGACGGTGAAATCCGGGAAGATATTTTGAGAGAGGCCATTGCTCCAAGTATTCGGTGCATTTCGGGATTTCCAAGATATATTGTGACTTGAGAAAGACCATGTTTTGGCCAGGGATGAAGAAGCATGTCACATGCTATGTTACACAATGAGAGACTTGTTAGAAGGAGAAGGTGGAGTGTAAAATCCCTGGAGGATTGTTACAATAATTGCCCATTCCGGAGTGGAAATTTGAAGATATCTCATTGGATTTTGTTCACGGCCTTCCCCGATCACGATCTGGGAATGACTCAGTTTGGGTGATTGTGGATCGCTTGACTAAGGTCGCAATGTTTATCCCAATGAGGAAAGAGACGCATGTAGACGTATTGGTATGTCTCTTCATGGAACAGTTTGTTCGATACCATGGAGTGCCTAAGACAAAAGTCTGCGACTGTGATGGTCGCTTTACCTCTAAGGAAGGGATGGCGGTTCAAGTGTATTTGTGTTCTTGCCTTACCTTTAACATGACCTTACATCCTCAGACGGACGGTCAATCTGAGAGGACCATCAGAACTATGGAAGATCTGTTGAGATTGTGTGTATTGGATAGAGGGGAGCCGTGGGAAAGGCTCTTACAACTAATGGAATTTTCATAAAATAACAGTCATCAAGCTAGCATCGAGAAGGAACCCCCACAGAGCGCTTTATGGAAGGAGGTGTAAAACACCTTTATCATGGGTGTATGATGAAGACCCGAAGATTTTTGGAATTGAGTATATAGATGACACCGAGGTTATGGTTAGACTGAAACGAGATCACATGCTTGAGGCTCAGAGTCAGTAGGCAAAGTATTATAACATGAAATATAGGATGGTGGAGTTTCATGTGGGTGACAAGGTGTTCTTGAAGATTCGGTCGATTCATGGAGTGTCACGTGTGCGTTTTAGGAGGAAGAAGCTCAACCCAAGATAAATGGGGCCTTATGTTATATTAGAAAGGATTGGCCCATTGGCCTATCGGCTGGAGCTACCACACAAGCTGGAAAATTTGCACGAAGTCCTCCATGTGTCGTCAGTAACGGATGTGAGTTTTTGAGAGACTCATGATTGTATCCCATGGGTAATTTTTTGTACTCATATATTAAAGAAGTGATGTAGATTCTTATTATTAATGTGCTTTGTTTGGACTATACACTTATGTGGATTTTGACTTATGTGGATTTTGACTTCTGTTTCTATTCATTATTTTGGGTTGGCATGGATGATAATTGTTTAGCCAGCAAGTTAAGTGAAAGTTCACCTAGTGTTATCTATCTTCACCTATGGGGGGGGGGGGGAATAGGTGTCTCTGTCGCGTATTTGCGGAATTATGATTTTACCTGCACAAGAAAACAAAACAACCAAGCACAGAAAATACACAGACAATTTATAGTGGTTCCCCGATTTGGGTACGTCCACTTTCCCCCTTCGACCTATCTCCCAACACGGGACGACTCGGTCACTTCACCAACAGGATTGAAATCCAATCCTTGCACTCACGGAAGGAACCCTTCCACATGTAGGAGTCAACACTCCCACAGTCCGGGTTGCACCCAACCCTTACAACTAGGGACCAATCGGTCCGTTACAAAGAAATTGAAAACTAGCTTGTAAGAAATACAAACAACGTTTGGAGAGAAGGTGACCCTCTTCGTTTGACGACGTGCTCTTGAAGTCAACGAAGAGTGCACAGCCCTAGATCTCACTGATGCGTGGATTACGGCAAGCGCACCGGTCGCACAAGTAATAAAGTTTGGGAATAAATCCCCGAGTGTCGATCTCTTGAGGAACACAGTAAGGGATGAGTTAATGTCGAGGAGGACTTGAGATTGAAGTCCTCGGGGCGAAGGTAACGATGGGGGTTTTGATGGTTGCGGAAAATAGAGTAAAAATCTAACAACTACTCCTATGCAACGCCGCTATGCGATGCTTCGCCAGGCGGGATGGAAGACTAGTCGGGCCGCAATGCACCGAATCGCTTGGCGGATGGAAGAGTAGGCTAGCGGATGAGGTGGTGAGAATGACGGAATGAGGGTCGTGGGCACCTCTTCGCAACGCACGCCACTAGCAATTGCTAGTGCGGCAAGGGTGGATGGATGGTGGAATAATAAGGCGCACCTCAAGCAATAATAACAAAATCACACAAATCACATAGACATGACAAAGTGCAAGATCATTAACTACAATAAAGTATACTTCATCAATACAAAGAGTTAAACTAAGCTATCAAATACAAGAGGAGGAGGTGTGCGAATCGACCGAATCCGAAGCCTTATTGAGGGTTCACGGTTGGAATCCCGGGTTGTCAATCCGAGTCCAAGCTCGGTCCTCAACTGCGTCCGGGGTAGAGGAGGCTGTCACTCACTCCCAATGGACCCGTCTTCGTCGTTGAAATGACCCATAGATTGCGGCTCCAGCTCCTCCTAACTTGATGGAGAAAGCTAGGTCAAAACTCCGCTTGAAGCTCTAGGATGAAGGAGGAGGCCGAGAGGATGCTCCGGCGTTGATTTGGCGTTGAAAGCTTGCCCGGAGACCCTCCCTATGGTGGAGGATGAAGGGGGACGGAGGAAACCCTCGTCCGAGACGAAAAACGGCGGAAGTGTCGAGCGATCTCCCGAATAGGGCGAAACCTGCGCTATTTATAGAAAATAGAATTTAAACAGCGCGCACGATCACCGGCGCACGACCAATGGTCGTGCGCGATATAGTCAGTGATCGTGCGATATGGAGGCAGAAAAGTGGAAAAAGATATAATGACTGCGCACGACCGGCAGCGCACGAGCAGTGATCGTGCGCGGTATGGCTGGTGATCGTGCGATATGGCGGGACAGAACTTTCACAGGAGAGGTCATGACTGCGCACGACCGATGATCGTGCGCCAAAGAGGTCGATGGTCGTGCGTGGGTAAAAACGCACGACCATTGACTCCTTTGCCAAAAATGGTGAAAGTCCGATGCCGGACGCCCACACGATCCCAGAACCTGCAGGAAAACTGGACGGGATGTCGATCATGGCAGTCACAGACATAAATATAATGCACAGCAAAAGGGAAATACACACACGCAAAGAAATAGGCTAAAAGAGTGCACAAGGCGTGGAAAACCGTAGCGAACCAAAAGGAGTGCAAATGACGCTAAACGGTGTGCAAAGACAAGAAAATAAGCCTAGATGAGTCCAAAAATAGGTATATAAAGAGGACTCATCACACCCCCAGACTTAACCGTTTGCGCGTCCCGAGCAAACAAAACCTAAGCAGACGGGGAAAATGAACTAGCTAACAAAGAAATTGCAAAACGGAGTACCATGCGAAGTCGCATGCTCGCGTGCATAAAAATAAAGTAGAGGTAATTCTTAAGTATACGAAATATTTTATATTTTTCACAATGCGTAACAGAAATTTATTATTACTCAAAAGTGGAATCACGGTGAATCATCCGGTCCTACGCAGGGAGAAAGTAGGCAGGCCACTAAGGTGAGCATTGCCGAAGACCGGGGCTCAAGATTACCCCCAAAGGAATCCACCAATGTCGGAAACCATAAGCTTGCCCGTTCGCACTCTCTCCACGGCACTAGTCAACTCAAGCGCAAGTCCGTAGGACTTCGGGTAATAATGGGGCTTGGGTTACGGTGAGGAAAACAAGGACAAACATGAAGGGTATGCACCTAACCCAAATGAGCTAACGTACAAAACTAGTACCCGCTGCCCACAAAATAAATACGGGTGCACCACACCCCCAGACTTAACTTTTACTAAATGGGTGTGTGCACTGCCTACTCCAAATCCAAATCATCTCAAATAAAGATTTTCAATCAAACTTTTTCTTTCTCTTTCTCTTTTCTCTTTTTCTCTTTTTTCAAATATTTTTCTTTTCAATATTTTCTTTTTCTTTTTACAAAATCAGCACATTTTTCTTTTGGGCACAACCACATATCACAAATACGAATCACCACATCACAACCCAACTTGAAAATACAAACTTTAAGCTCGACTTGGGTGTGCGACTAGGATCGGCTATGAGGCTTTGGCGAATATAGTGGAGCTGAATCAAAAAGAAGGGTAGGCACAAAGGGGCAGGCAAGGGCGATGTTAGGAATGGGTACAAAGCTCAACCGGGCCAAAAGGTGGCCTACATCACTCTCACGCTAGACTAACCATGTACCAATGCTTCAAGAATAGCTTGGGGCAAGTTCTTAGCAACCGAGAAAGATAATCCTTCCTCCCAACTCAAGCAATACGAGTCTAGTGGCGGCTACACACATTCCTACGCTACCGTTTGATTCACGCCGGATTCACCAACTTTTGAGTAGAATAAACGAATTTACGCAGATAGAAAAATATAAACTATAAGCATACTGAAAAATTAAATCTACACAAATTTCTATACAAAACGAGAGCAGTTGACTAGAAACACAGCAAGGCCAACATTTTACTCCGTTGCACAATCCTAAACTAGCACATAAATTTTCCAAATCGAACAAAGATACAGGTTCAACTCGTGACACGCAAACCGCTAAGCTCGCGCTCATGTGGGTGCAGTGGTGTGCGATGCAATGAACATAAACAAAATAAAATACAAAAAGCTTCTAACATGCAAAAGAAATGTGCACGTGCAAAAGGTAAACTGACTCTCCCCCAGACTTAAACTAAACAACACATCAAATGATAGAGAAATTTAAATCAAAAAGAGCTAAGGGAAGAGGTTACCCAATGCTCAGCTAGTGAGCATACCAGAAGACGCGTGAAAACTAGGAGCAGGCCCGCCATACGAAGAATCACAACCCCGCCAATGCGTAGTTTCCATGAATACCTGCAGGGGTGAGCTCCGCAAAAACAAAAGAGAAATATACAAAAAGAAAATACTAAACTAAGCTGACATAAAAAAGAAAAATGCAGAAAATGAAAGATAAGCACTGGGGTTATTGTCATCCCAGCACGACTTATTCAGCAAAAGAAAAGTTCTAGCTAATGGGCCTATGAAAAGAAAAGTGCACAGGCAACTGTCCTAATATCCGTGTCGGTAACGGGTACCGATACGGTGATAGCACAGTTACCCCTCTACCTAGATAATAATACCTGCGACACACAGGTAGAGGAAATAGGAAGTAAGATGAGGAGGCCTGGTCCTCACTCATCCCACCACAAAAAATATCCTTGCCTAGCAAGGTATCATCCACCACAAGCTCGTTGGGGGCGAAGGTGAGGGTAGAGGCTTCAACTACAAAAGGAGTAGGAAACTCCTCATGTAAGCCGAGGCACTCGCCGACAACCTGAGCGCAGGGCTCAATGTCAACCCAACTCACCTGCAGGGAGTCAACCCGCACAGGCACAGAAGAAGAAGGGGGATCAAGGAATAAAAGAGACGAAGAACATAAGGAACTAATCGGGGGAGTGGTCCCGGTCTCACTCCCAGCAGGATCCAAACATAGATCACTGTCGGTGTCATGTGAGTCATGGCAAGGGGAAACTGAAACCACGAGGTCATCGGTGGTGGTTTGGACCCCCTCATCCAACAAGGAAGTAGAAACCTCCTCGCCAGCAAGGATTTCCTCATCACACCTCGGTACGTCACGGTGTTCCAAGACATAGTACTCACCATTGATGAGAATAATGTCCTCGTCACACCACGGCGCATCCTCATGTTCCAAATTTCCAAAGGGCATAACATCAACAACCAACTCACTAGAAATGGGAGTAGGTAATTCATGCAAAGAAAGCGGAGGAGCAACATCATCAGAGATAATATGCGCAGGTTCCTCCGGGGGTGAATCAAAAATAGGGGAAGAAGGTATAGAGGGTGACAGTACCACAATATCATCACATCGATCAGTGGAAAGTCTGATGGGTGTATCCACAGCAGTCCCCCATAGACAAGGTGGTACTGCGGATACATCCTCAGAATCAGAAGGAGCGGCCATTTGAGAGGTGGATGAGACGATCCGGATATCCGGTTCATCATCCGCCTCCAACTGGCGTTGAAATTCTGCGCAATCTTTCAACACATGGTCGGTGCTATGACAACACAAACACCGTTTTCCATTACTCCTCGGTCCAGGTGGGACCGGAGAGGAATATGAAAAAGGTGAAGGCGGAGAAGAGTAGTGACCATAAGACTGAGGTACGGTGTATGAAGTACCATAAGACAACGGTGCTCCATACACTGAACCACGAGAATTATGCTCCCATTCTTCAGTGGGGCACTCATCACTGTTATGCCTATAATCCCCGCACCAACGGCAACGAATATTCGCATAAGAATACATGGTGCAGCAAGAAAGAATTCACCACAAGAATTTTCTAAGCAAAAATTAAGTACTCGCAAGCAAATAAAGAGTGGAACAGCCTGCTATAGCAAAATAAAAACTAGAAAGGGAATAAAATAAAATAAAAACAACAACTAAAACCAAAACAAAAATAAAACATGAAATATACAAATGGAAAAGGCAACTATCTCAAATCTTCCTCTCCAAAAACTCAAACGACTGTGTTCCCCGGCAACGGCGCCAAAAACTTGATGCGTGGATTACGGCAAGCGCACCGGTCGCACAAGTAATAAAGTTTGGGAATAAATCCCCGAGTGTCGGTCTCTTGAGGAACACAGTAAGGGATGAGTTAATGTCGAGGAGGACTTGAGATTGAAGTCCTCGGGGCGAAGGTAACGATGGGGGTTTTGATGGTTGCGGAAAATAGAGTAAAAATCTAACAACTACTCCTATGCAACGCCGCTATGCGATGCTTCGCCAGGCGGGATGGAAGACTAGTCGGGCCGCAATGCACCGAATCGCTTGGCGGATGGAAGAGTAGGCTAGCGGATGAGGTGGTGAGAATGACGGAATGAGGGTCGTGGGCACCTCTTCGCAACGCACGCCACTAGCAATTGCTAGTGCGGCAAGGGTGGATGGATGGTGGAATAATAAGGCGCACCTCAAGCAATAATAACAAAATCACACAAATCACATAGACATGACAAAGTGCAAGATCATTAACTACAATAAAGTATACTTCATCAATACAAAGAGTTAAACTAAGCTATCAAATACAAGAGGAGGAGGTGTGCGAATCGACCGAATCCGAAGCCTTATTGAGGGTTCACGGTTGGAATCCTGGGTTGTCAATCCGAGTCCAAGCTCGGTCCTCAACTGCGTCCGGGGTAGAGGAGGCTATCACTCACTCCCAATGGACCCGTCTTCTTCGTTGAAATGACCCGTAGATTGCGGCTCCAGCTCCTCCTAACTTGATGGAGAAAGCTAGGTCAAAACTCCGCTTGAAGCTCTAGGATGAAGGAGGAGGCCGAGAGGATGCTCCGGCGTTGATTTGGCGTTGAAAGCTTGCCCGGAGACCCTCCCTATGGTGGAGGATGAAGGGGGACGGAGGAAACCCTCGTCCGAGACGAAAAACGGCGGAAGTGTCGAGCGATCTCCCGAATAGGGCGAAACCTGCGCTATTTATAGAAAACAGAATTTAAACAGCGCGCACGATCACCGGCGCACGACCAATGGTCGTGCGCGATATAGTCAGTGATCGTGCGATATGGAGGCAGAAAAGTGGAAAAAGATATAATGACTGCGCACGACCGGCAGCGCACGAGCAGTGATCATGCGCGGTATGGCTGGTGATCGTGCGATATGGCGGGACAGAACTTTCACAGGAGAGGTCATGGCTGCGCACGACCGATGATCGTGCGCCAAAGAGGTCGATGGTCGTGCGTGGGTAAAAACGCACGACCATTGACTCCTTTGCCAAAAATGGTGAAAGTCCGATGCCGGACGCCCACACGATCCCAGAACCTGTAGGAAAACTGGACGGGATGTCGATCATGGCAGTCACAGACATAAATATAATGCACAGCAAAAGGGAAATACACACATGCAAAGAAATAGGCTAAAAGAGTGCACAAGACGTGGAAAACCGTAGCGAACCAAAAGGAGTGCAAATGACGCTAAACGGTGTGCAAAGACAAGAAAATAAGCCTAGATGAGTCCAAAAATAGGTATATAAAGAGGACTCATCACTCACTTGGAGTGAATCTTTCCCGAGACCGGCGGCGGCTTGAGGCGGCGGCAACGTTCTCGGAATCAGCAGCGGCGATGAAGAGCAGCAGCAGTGCCAACTTGATTCAGACTTCGTAGCAAAGGGAGCAAGATCTACCAACGGTCACACAAGGATCGATCGTCTCGATCGATTCGGAAGGGGAAAGATTTTCCCGATCAACGAATCAAGAGACAAGGGATCTCTCGTTAGACGCGTGAGATGCTATGCTAGCCTAAGCTTCTGTCGCCGGAGATCTGGAAGACCCTGAGATCAACAGCGGCGACAACCGTGCGAGCGGCGGAGATGACCGGCGGAGCAAGATCGCGAGATTAGGGTTTGTCGTCGGCCGCTCGTTCTTTTTGAAATACCGTATATCCGTGTCTTTTACTGTTCACAATGTATCGTATTTATACCCTAGGTCAAGAAGATGACCGTTGTGGGTCCCACCAAGGTAAGGACCAAAGTCCGGGTTAAACAGCTGCAGGTAACTTGGACCGGTCCAGAACTTTCAGAAAAATTGCCAAGTCGAATTCGGCGAGAATCATAGGTGATTCTCGCCGAATCGGCGAGAATCACTTATGATTCTCGCCGACTTCTACTTAGCCGAAATCTGACTGCACAGATACAGAAGCCGGGGAGAATCGGCGGGAGTCACTTTTGATTCTTACCGAATCGTCGAGAATGCAAGGTCATTCTCGACGAATCGGCGAGAATCATAAGTAATTCTCGACGATTCTGCCTTAGAAAATTTCCCTGTCTGTGACGAAGCTGCCGGCTTCAACCGGCGAGAATCAGCTAGTGATTCTCGACGACTCGGCGAGAATCACTAGTGATTCTCGACGACTCGGCGAGAATCACTAGTGATTCTCGCCGAATTCGGCGAGAATCACTTAGTGATTCTCGTCGATTTGTACTTAGGCTGTTTCTCCTCTTTCTCCCCTTGAGCTGGTCTTTGGCCCATCCTTGCTCCTTGTCTGCTCTTGCTTTATCATAGCCCTGTACTTGAAATTAAGTACACCCCAATAGAGAGAGTACACGTAGGCCAACACACTGATCTGCTCAACGAGGGATTACGTTGCACAGACCCGTGTATATTGACCCACTGTACCCTGACATTGGTGTGTACTTAGCATGGAATATCTGCAAGTACAACTAGAAATATTTCATCAAATACATTATCTATTTACCTTGGCTTGCACAGGGGCTTCTTCAAATCAGGTACATTGTGGATGCAATACCCAACAATCTCCCCCTATTTGAAGAAGCCTAAACCCTACAAGCTAAGGTGAATAGAGCATATAGGAATGAAAAACCGAAGCTTAAAAATGAGGTGATAGGGATAAACATTACCCGTTACTTGAGAGCAAACGAGAGCATTGAGCTACCTTAGCCTTAGCCGAGAGGGTAATCTCCCCCTTTTCGGCTTCTGCAAATTTTGGGTCTGGTGCACCGGACACCATGCTCCCCCTCAGTTCGTGCACTTATGTTGTCACTTGAAAAGCTGGCAGATGCTCCCCCTAGAGGCACGAGCCAGGAGCGTCTGGAGGCTTTATTCTTCATAGTTGAGCATCCCCAATTCAGTTTTGAAGAGACTGAACTTGGCCTCGTCTAAGGGCTTTGTGAAAATATCTGCAATCTGCTTGTCCGTGGGGACATAGCAGAGAGAGATGTCCTTGTTCTCCACGTGCTCCCGAATGAAGTGGTAGCGCACTTCAATATGCTTTGTTCTGCTATGCGATACTGGATTGTTTGCGATGGCAATTGCACTTGAGGAGTCGCAGTACATGGGTACTTCCTTGAACTGAAGATCATAGTCTGCTAACTGGTTCCTTATCCATAGGAGTTGTGCACAACAGCTCCCTGCCGAGATGTATTCAGACTCTGCTGTGGAGGTTGCGACACAATTTTGCTTCTTGCTGTTCCAGGAGATAAGCCTTCTTCCGAGGAATTGGCACGTCCCGAAAGTGCTTTTCCTGTCATCCTTACTCCCTGCAAAATCAGCATCTGAAAAACCTATTAGCTCGACATCATTGTTTCTCGGGTACCACAAGCCAAGATTTGGAGTACCTTTAAGGTATCTAAGAATTCGCTTTGCAGCGACATAGTGAGATTCCTTAGTGTTCACCTGATATCTGGCACAAACACATATGGAGAACATGATATCTGGTCTACTGGCAGTAAGGTAGAGCAGGGATCCAATGATGCTTCTGTATTTGGTTTCATCGAAAGGTTTACCTTTCTCATCCTTATCCAGAGACATAGTGGATCCCATTGGAGTCCTCATAGAGGTTGCATTCTCCATTCCGAATTTCTTGAGGAGTTCATTTGTGAACTTTGTCTGAGAGATGAAGATTCCATCCTCAGACTGTTTCACTTGAAGTCCCAAGAAGTACTTCAGCTCCCCCATACTGCTCATTTCAAACTTTCCTTGTATGAGTTTGGAAAACTTTTTTGCAAAGATTGTTGTCCGTGGAGCCAAATATAATGTCGTCAACATAGATTTGCACTAGCAAAATCTTGCCTTTGACTTCCCTGAGAAACAATGTCTTGTCTATTTTTCCTCGAGAGAATTTGTTCTCAAGAAGAAAACTAGACAATGTCTCATACCAAGCTCGAGGAGCTTGTTTTAAGCCATATAATGCTTTATTAAGAAAATATACATGACTAGGATAAGTAGGATTGACAAAACCTGGAGGTTGAGCGACGTATACTTCCTCTTTCAACTCTCCATTCAAGAAAGCTGATTTCACGTCCATCTGATAAACTGTGAATCCTTTGTGGGATGCATAAGCTAGGAATAGCCGGATAGCTTCGAGCCGTGCTACTGGTGCAAACGTCTGGTCAAAATCAATCCCCTCTTCCTGACGGTAACCTTGAGCCACTAGCCTGGCCTTGTTCTTTATGATGACACCATGTTCATCCAGTTTGTTCCTGAAGACCAACTTGGTGCCAATCACATTTTGCTTGTGAGGTCTGGGCACAAGCGTCCAAACGTTGCATCTTTCGAACTGATGCAATTCATCTTGCATGGCCAAAATCCATGCAACATCTTTGTTTGCCTCGTCGAACTTCTTTGGCTCAACCTGTGACAGGAAGCTAAGATGCAGAATCTCGTTAATAGTACCTCGGCGAGTTCTGACTCCTTCACGAGGATCTCCGATGATCTGATCTCTGGGATGATCCCGCATGTGTCTGAGCTGTAGAAGTCTGGCGTCAGGAGTGTCGACTACTTCTTGGACATCGCCTTCTTCTAAAGGAGTTGCTCCATTTTGATTTTCAGCTTCTTTGATCTGCGTAGAAGTGGATACCTTGACGTATGTTGGAGGTGCATCTTTCTCGGGCTCATCCAGTTGCAACCTTTCGAGTCTGTCACCTGCATCTTCAGGAAGAAGACTAGAAGTCTTGCCATTAAGCAAACTTCCTTCATCAAATACAACATTGATTGACTCCTCTACCACTAGGGTTTTCTTGTTGAAAACTCTATAAGCCCGGCTGCGGCTACTATAACCCATAAATATGCCTTCGAAGCATTTTTCACCGAACTTAGTACGCGGGTACTTCCCATTATTCAGTACATAACATTTGCAGCCAAAGATCCTCAGGTAGGACATGGTTGGTTTCTTGCCTTTCAGTAGCTCATAGGGAGTCTTACGATGGCTTTTGTTAATCAATGCCCGGTTTTGTACATGACAAGCTGTATTGACAGCCTCGGCCCAGAAGTATTCTGGGAGAGAAGCATCATTCAACATTGTCGTGCTTGCCTCAATGAGTGTTCTATTTCTCCTCTCCGCCACTCCGTTCTGTTGAGGAGTGCGAGGGGAGGAGAATTCATGAAAGATACCAAGTTCTTCACAGAACTCTGTCATAGCCCCAGACTCAAACTCTGTTCCGTGGTCACTTCTGATTTTGACCACCGAGCAGGTAAGTTCGTTTTGTATCTGCTTGACAAAATTAGTGAATATGTCAAACGTATCCGACTTGCGTTTTAAGAAGAACACCCACGTAAACCGAGAGTGATCATCTACAATCACTAGCGTGTATGACTTCCCTCCTAAGCTATGAACTTGCATAGGACCAAACAGGTCCATGTGCAGAAGGTAAAGACATCTGGAGGAATCTTTGTCTGGGATGCTCTTAAAGGTAGCCCGAGTCTGCTTGCCCATTTGACATGCAGGACATGGACTATCTCTAATGCACTTAATAATGGAGCATCCCTTACTAAGTCTTTTGAAAATAGCATATTAATTGTCTTGTAATTAATGTGTGCCAATCTCTTGTGCCATTGTTCGCAAAGAGATGCACTGCCTTTGCTACTAGGCATACAGGGGTAGAAGAGTCTAAACTAAGAAAGTCTAAACAGAAAATATTTCTGCTCCTAATGCCTGTTAATACGGTCTCCGAAGAGTCACATGATATTATCAGGCATTTATCCTTGCAGAACTTAACGTCATACCCTTTATCACATAACTGGCTTACGCTGATCAGGTTATGATTTAACCCTTCAACATAAGCTACGTCAGAGATAGAGAGTATACCGTTGGAAATCATACCGTAACCTCTGGTGACTCCCCGATCAGATCCCCCAAAGATGACTTTGGGTCCATTCTCGACTGGGGTGTACTCCCGCAGCAGGCTTCTTGTCCCAGTCATATGACGGGAGCATCCACTGTCCAAATACCAAATAGGAGTTTTGTTGGCCTTTGGACATCCCTGCAAAACAGAATTAATTTGCCTTAGGAACCCAATCAAACTTGGGTCCTAGATTCCTTGTTAGCATACTCCCCCTCGATTGGTTAACTCTACGAGTGGTCGGCCTCGCATTGCTAACATAAGGAGTCTCGTTATACCTTGGATTAAACCAACAATCCATGGCAAAGTGACCAATTTTGCCACAGCACCAGCAGTCAAACCTGTTATACTTCCTCTTGGGCGCCTGCTTTACCCTTGAAACGTGGGGTCCAACTGGGGCCGAAGACCTGGAGGTGGAGGCAACATGATGACCACAGTCACATGACTTCTTCACCTCTTGGCTTTTCAGTGTAACATGTTTGGCCTTAGGTGCCAGCTTCCTATTATGGCCGCTAGAGAATTGACCATAATTTCCCAAGTGGATTTCCTCATAGGGTGCCTTGAAGACACTCTCACTGAAGTTACGGGGAAAGGTCCACCCATCATATCGGCTCTTCGGCTTTACAACCGAGGGCCTGAAGTGATGCCCATATGTTGACTCAAAGTCATGTTGGTTACAGGGAAAGCTAGGCTTTCTGAACTCAACAGGACTGAGTGGGGCCTTTCCTTTCTCATCAGCAGAGGCTTTCTTGGCAGCCTTATTCTTTCTCCTGTTCCTGTTTCTCCTGGACGAGGAACTGGACACACCTACATGCCCCAAGCCAGCTCCTTTGGCCTGAGCAGAGAGGGTATCAACTAATGGGAGAACAGTTTTTGGCATAGAGAAGCTCTTGACGATCTTCCTTTCTGCCGCAAGTAGTTCTTCCAACTTGTCGACTTCTTCCTGCTTGAGATCAAGGAGCTTAAGAGACTCTGAATACTTTGAAGTTAGTTCCAAGTGCTCCTTTCGGAGAGAGATCAAACTGGTGATCTCTTCCCTCAGGGATACACTTTCACTTTTAAGGGATTTTACTTCCTTCTTCGCAGCCTTCATTCTCTTTCGACATTCCAGAAAAGTATTGAGCAGAAGCTCATACTTATCGAGAAGCTCAGCTTCACGGGCAGAAGAGCTATCCTCAGCATCATCATCCTGAGACTCAGGATCAGAGTCAGAGTCGGAGAGAGGGGTGTGATCTTTTACCTTCCCCGTAAATGGGGGGCAATCTCCTTCTGAGTCAGAGCGACCCATTAGCCCAAAGTAGGCCTCCTCATCATCGCTGGTGTCTGACGTGTCAGATTCACTCAGCGTCTTTGGCTTCTTTGCGATGTAACTCCTCTCCTTCTTCTTGTCTCTTGAGGACCTGTGCTCCTCTCCCTTTCCCTTTTCCCTCTTGCCTTGATGGCAGTCGGCCACGACGTGTCCTGGCTTGTTGCAACCAAAACATATAATGTCAGAAGAGCGGTGTTTATTCGGTTTGGAAACATACCTGTCAGAGGAATAGTTCTTCTTCTGATCCCTTGAGGAGGAGCCGGTTCTCTTTCTCTGATTCCTCAGCTTGAGGAACTTCTTGAATTCCCTTGTGATAAGGGATAAATCTTCCTCAGATAACTCTGATCCGGAGGAGCTTGGCTCAGAGTCTTCCTCTTCATCCCTCTTCCATGCCCGGGAGGAGGCGACACCCTTACCCTTTCTGGAGTGAATGGCTTTCAGGGCCACCGTCTTTTCCTTGGCCGCGGCTTTCTCTGCTTCCTCTTCAGCCTTCCTTGTGTTCAACTGAAGCTCATAGGACATGAGCTTCCCGAACAGAATCTGAGGGTCGGTTTCCGCAAGTCTGCCAAACTCGCGGATGGCGCAGATCTTTGTGTCCCATTCCTTAGTGAGGGACCTAAGGAATTTATCATTGAGTTCACCGTCAGTGAACACTCTTCCATATCCTTTGAGTGCATTGACGATCTTGAGGAAGTTTTCGAAGGTGACTCTGATCTCCTCCTTTGGCCCTTGTCTGAAGGCCTCATATTTCTGATTGAGGAGGGATCTCCGATCGTCCCTCACTTCATCTGTGCCCTCCATTAAGACAATCAGACAGCTCCAGAGATCCTTGGCTGTCCTGCAATTGCTGAAGTTCTGCATCATAGAGTCATCAACTGCGCTCACCAGGATGTTCTGAGCTTTCTTGTCGAGTCCGAACAGCACCATTTCGTCCTTGTCCATTTCTGAAAGTTGCTTGGGTACTTTCCTGGTAGGATCAATGGTGGAGGCCTTAGTGGGAATGTAAGGTCCCTCCTCCACTATCATGAAGAGCCGAGGGTCGACCGCTTCCATGTAGAATCTGATTCTTTCCTTCCAGATAGGAAAGTTCAGTCTGGTGCATACTGGGATTTTGCCGGAGTGCTTGAGTCCGTCCATGGAGGATATCTGTCTGCTTCTTGACACTGGGGGCAGGATTCTACTCAAGGTGTGAACCTTTTTGATGAGTAACCTCCCTCTGATACCACTTGAAAGTTCACCTAGTGTTAACTATCTTCACCTATGGGGGGGGGGGGGGGGGAATAGGTGTCTCTGTCGCGTATTTGCGGAATTATGATTTTACCTGCACAAGAAAACAAAACAACCAAGCACAGAAAATACACAGACAATTTATAGTGGTTCCCCGATTTGGGTACGTCCACTTTCCCCCTTCGACCTATCTCCCAACACGGGACGACTCGGTCACTTCACCAACAGGATTGAAATCCAATCCTTGCACTCACGGAAGGAACCCTTCCACACGTAGGAGTCAACACTCCCACAGTCCGGGTTGCACACAACCCTTACAACTAGGGACCAATTAGTCCGTTACAAAGAAATTGAAAACTAGCTTGTAAGAAATACAAACAACGTTTGGAGAGAAGGTGACCCTCTTCGTTTGACGACGTGCTCTTGAAGTCAACGAAGAGTGCACAGCCCTAGATCTCACTTGGAGTGAATCTTTCCCGAGACCGGCGGCGGCTTGAGGCGGCGGCAACGTTCTCGGAATCAGCAGCGGCGATGAAGAGCAGCAGTAGTGCCAACTTGATTCAGACTTCGTAGCAAAGGGAGCAAGATCTACCAACGGTCACACAAGGATCGATCGTCTCGATCGATTCGGAAGGGGAAAGATTTTCCCGATCAACGAATCAAGAGACAAGGGATCTCTCGTTAGACGCGTGAGATGCTATGCTAGCCTAAGCTTCTGTCGCCGGAGATCTGGAAGACCCTGAGATCAACAGCGGCGACAACCGTGCGAGCGGCGGAGATGACCGGCGGAGCAAGATCGCGAGATTAGGGTTTGTCGTCGGCCGCTCGTTCTTTTTGAAATACCGTATATCCGTGTCTTTTACTGTTCACAATGTATCGTATTTATACCCTAGGTCAAGAAGATGACCGTTGTGGGTCCCACCAAGGTAAGGACCAAAGTCCGGTTCAAACAGCTGCAGGTAACTTGGACCGGTCCAGAACTTTCAGAAAAATTGCCAAGTCGAATTCGGCGAGAATCATAGGTGATTCTCGCCGAATCGGCGAGAATCACTTATGATTCTCGCCGACTTCTACTTAGCCGAAATCTGACTGCACAGATACAGAAGCCGGGGAGAATCGGCGGGAGTCACTTTTGATTCTCACCGAATCGTCGAGAATGCAAGGTCATTCTCGACGAATCGGCGAGAATCATAAGTAATTCTCGACGATTCTGCCTTAGAAAATTTCCCTGTCTGTGATGAAGCTGCCGGCTTCAACCGGCGAGAATCAGCTAGTGATTCTCGACGACTCGGCGAGAATCACTAGTGATTCTCGCCGAATCGGCGAGAATCACTTAGTGATTCTCGTCGATTTGTACTTAGGCTGTTTCTCCTCTTTCTCCCCTTGAGCTGGTCTTTGGCCCATCCTTGCTCCTTGTCTGCTCTTGCTTTATCATAGCCCTGTACTTGAAATTAAGTACACCCCAATAGAGAGAGTACACGTAGGCCAACACACTGATCTGCTCAACAAGGGATTACGTTGCACAGACCCGTGTATATTGACCCACTGTACCCTGACATTGGTGTGTACTTAGCATTGAATATCTGCAAGTACAACTAGAAATATTTCATCAAATACATTGTCTATTTACCTTGGCTTGCACAGGGGCTTCTTCAAATCAGGTACATTGTGGATGCAATACCCAACATTAAGCTTCTTGTAGTATTGGTTGACCCATGTGTTGGCGTTACCGCAAGGCGACTGTTCAGGGAATAAGACTCCCCTGGGTCGTGTCTTGTGTTCCGGGAGGGGGCCTTATAAATGGTATCAGCTTGCAATGATCCTAAAATAAAGAAGTCATTGAACAATGGTGCCACCCTCGCTCTATTTGTTAATTTGTGGACAAACTGACATAGCAGAAGCAGTGGTGTGCCTATGTGTAATTCACACTAAGTATGTCCAGTTGTTATCCTATGATTAGCCAACCTTACCATAGGTTTCTACTTTTACGTTTAGATCACGACACATGTAGATCCAGTTGCACGCACTCCCTCCCCTTCCATCCCTACCAGTTCCTGCAGTCAGAGTTGGGACAGATGCTTATGGAAATTATGGACACTTTCAGGTCTCAACAAGCCCTGGTGCAGCAATAAGCCCCGAGCTCTAACTGGCTGAGTACCTTCTAAGCCCTCTCCCCGCCTGATTATAATGGGATAGAGTCGGCTGTCCATACTAAAGAATGGCTCGACACAGTGCAAGAGTTAATGGATGGAATAAGATCTCCATCCATTATGGCTGTGACCTTAGTCGTGTTAGTCTTGGAAACGCACGTGAAGAGATGGTGGAAGTCCCTCATGGGCTCTACTTTCCAAGGTCGAGAATACATTGAGATCAGTTGGAATGAATTCTCTGTAGCCTTCTTGGAACACTTCATTCCCTCTACCGCTCTAGATGAGCTTGAGGAGAGATTTCTATAATTGAATCAAAGATCCATGTCCGTGACAGAATACCAAAGGGAGTTTTAGCACCTCGCAAGATTTATTGACTCCTACGATTTGGATGACAATGGGTATGTAAAAAGGTTTTACAAAGGCTTGTGAGATCCCCTAAGGAAAGCCCATTTGTTTAAAGCGGATGCGAGTTTTGCAGAGATCATTAATATGGCGAAAAGGATGGAGGCAGATCACTTGGGAAGTAGTAAGAGACCAATCGAGGGCGTGATGGAAGCGGGACCCAGCTTTAGAAAGAGACATGATAGTAGAGGTGGAAGAGGAAATCAAAAAGGTGGCATCCATTTCCACAAAAATTTTTGGATGTAACGTCCGGCCCCACAGCTAGCACTACCTCCATCTCAACAAATGTATCTGCAGCCCGGAAGGAAGTTTGAGCGAGTATTTTTCCCGTGTAATCAGTCAGGTCAGATTCGACGTTTCTTCCCGCAACTAAGTGGAGGTAACCCCCCCCCCCCCCTATTTTTCCACCGGTAGCTCCGCGAGGTTGAGAACAAGGTCATGGTCGTGGACGAGGATCACGAGTAAGGAATCCTAAACCTGTTAGAGAGAAGGTGTTTTCTTTGGACATGACGTTAGAGAGGAATCCTCAAGATGTGATTGCAGGTATGTCATGATTTAATTAATACATTATAAGTATTCATCCTTAATTTGCCAAAGATGCCCTAGGAATCTAGCTTGAGTCTTTGTAATTGATACTTAGGCACGGTGAACGTTAGTGGGAAACCAGCTCACACCTTATTTGATGCGGGTGCCACGCATTCGTTTGTCTTTACGGACATTGTAAAAGATTTATATGACATGCAATATTTCACTGGCATCACTCGGAGAGTATGCCTTCCAGACGGCACCGAGATGATGCCATCCGCCAAGTGTGACTTGGAAGCATGTATTGGAGGAAGGATTTTTGAAACCCCCGCGACAGTGTTGAGAATGTCGGAATTTGATCTTATTCTGGGCATGACATGGCTTGATTGGCACCATGCCAGAATTTATTGTGCGTCAAAGAAAATCACTTTAAGGTATGGAGACTCTGAAGTCATCTTCCAAGGTATTAAATTCGCGCCTCGAATGTTGTTATCTTAAATCCAGGCCCTTAAGGCCCATATGAAGGGGGACGAAGTATATATGCTATGTTTTGAATTAAAATAGATGGAGGTGAGTACGAAAGTTGTACTGGTGGTACGGGATTTTCCTGAGGTATTCCCTGAGAAGCTGCCAGGATTACCCCCACACAGAGAGGTGGACTTAAAAATTAAACTAGTATCGGGTGCCAAGCCCATCTCTCGGACCCCTTAACAAATGGCTCCAAAGGAACTCGCTGAGTTTAGATTTCAGTTGCAGGAGTTAGTAGAATAAGGGTTTGTTCGCCACAGCTCGTCACCATGGGGAGCCCTTGTTATATTTGTTAATAAGAAGGGTGGATCATTACAGTTATGCATAGACTACCGAGAACTCAACTGGCGGACGGTGCGGAACAACTATCCATTACCTCAGATCGACGAGTTATTCAATCAGTTGGTAGGATAAAATTGGTTTTCCAAATTGGATTTGCACTCCGGGTACTATCAATTGTTGATTCGAGAGGAAGACATTCAGAAAACAATGTTCAGTTCGAGATATGGTCTATACAAGTTCACGGTGATGTCGTTCACTCTTAAGAAAGCCCCTTCAATATTCATGAGTTTGATGAACATAGTGTTTGACCGTATTTGGATGTCTTTTTCGTCATCTTCATCGATGACATTCTGGTCTACTCGAAATTTGAAGAAGATCATGCTGAGCACATGGCCCTAGTCTTAAGAAAACTAAAAGAGCATTCCCTATTTTCCAAGTTCAGCAAGTGCGAATTTTTTCTCCGAGAACTTGCATTCTTGGGCCATGTGTTTAGTGGTGCTAGATTAGCAGTAGACCCGGCCAAGGTGCGTGCCGTGAAGGAATGGTCGCCTCTGACGTCAGCACCCGATGTACGAAACTTTCTTGGACTTGCTGGTTATTACCGCAAGTTTATGAAAGGATTTTCAAAGATCGCCCTTCCTCTTACTGCAATAACAAAGAACGGTGTGCCATATGAGTGGAAACCCTAGTGTGAGACTGCATTTCAAGAGCTGAAGGATCGAATTATCACCACACCCATCCTAGATCTTCCATCTGGAAAGGAAGGATTTCAAGTTTACACTGATGTCTCCTATCAAGGGATGGGAGCAGTGTTGATGCAGCATAGGCATGTGATTGCCTACTCTTTGAGACAACTTAAGAAGCATGAGGTAAACTACCCAGTACATTCTTTGGAATTGGGGGAAGTGTTGTTTTCATTAAAGGATTAGAGACATTATTTGTATGGCATCCATTGTGAGATCTTTTCGGATTAGAAGAATCTGAAGTATGTTCATAATCAGAAGGAGTTGAATTTGAGGCAGCGGCGGTGGTTAGAATTTTTGTGCGATTATGAATTTACATTGAACTACCACCCAGGGAAAGTAAACTCCATGGCAGATTCCTTGAGAAGAAAAGTACCAGAGTCGAGCCCCTAGTCTCGGTTGATGAGTATGGAATTTACTCGAGTGCTCGAGGAGATGGAGATCACGTTGGTGTGTAGGGATCATTCCGAGACATATACTGAATATCTAACTGCCATGAGTATACTTTGTGACATTCGAGATTGAATTCGAGTAGAGCAAGGGAAGGATGTTGCTCTATCCCTTGTGATTAAGACAATTGAGGATGGGTCTACTGAAGAGTATACTTTGAAGGACAGCCTTATTCATTTCTGTGGCAGACTTTACCTTCCCAAGGACAATGAAATCCGGGAAGATATTTTAAGAGAGGCCATTGCTCCAAGTATTCGGTGCATCTCGGGATTTCCAAGATGTATTGTGACTTGAGAAAGACCATGTTTTGGCCAGTGATGAAGAAGCATGTCACATGCTATGTTACATACTGAGAGACTTGTTAGAAGGAGAAGGTGGAGTGTAAAAGCCCTGGAGGATTGTTACAATAATTGCCCATTCCGGAGTGGAAATTTGAAGATATCTCATTGGATTTTGTTCACGGCCTTCCTCGATCACGATCAGGGAATGACTCAGTTTGGGTGATTGTGGATCGCTTGACTAAGGTCGAAATTTTTATCCCAATGAGTAAAGAGACGCATGTAGACGTATTAGTATGTCTCTTAATGGAACAGTTTGTTCGATACCATGGAGTGCCTAAGACGATAGTCTGCGACTGTGATGGTCGCTTTACCTCCAAGGAAGGGACGGTGGTTCAAGTGTATTTGTGTTCTCTCCTTACCTTTAACATGACCTTACATCCTCAGACGGACGGTCAATATGAGAGGACAATCAGAATTATGGAAGATCTGTTGAGATTGTGTGTATTGGATAGAGGGGAGCCATGGGAAAGGATCTTACAACTAGTGGAATTTTCATACAATAACAGTCATCAAGCTAGCATCGAGAAGGCACTCTACGGTGCGCTTTATGGAAGGAGGTGTAGAACACCTTTATAAAGGGTGTAGGATGAAGACCCGAAGATTTTGGGAATTGAGTATATAGATGACACCGAGGCTATGGTTAGACTGAAACGAGATCACATGCTTGAGGCTCAGAGTCAGTAGGAAAAGTATTATAACATGAAATATAGGATGGTGGAGTTTCATGTGGGTAACAAGGTGTTCTTGAAGATTCGGTTGATTCATGGAGTGTCACGTGTGCGTGGTAGGAGGAAGAAGCTCAACCCAAGATAAATGGGGCCTTATGTTGTATTAGAAAGGATTGTCCCATTGGCCTATCGGCTGGAGCTACCACCAGAGCTGGAAAATTTGCATGAAGTCCTCCATGTGTCGTCACTTCAGAAAGCACTATTACGACACAATCAGCATGTTCCTGCTACAAGTGGAGCAGTGGCAACTGATAGATCTATCCTACTAGAGCCGATACGGATAGTGGACACCGAGACAAGGAGCTTGCGTCAAAAAAGCATTCCTTTGGTGAAAGTAATGTGGTCTAATCATGGGAAAGAGGAATACACATGGGAGCCGGTGGACTTGATGCGGAAGCGATACCCGGAGTAATTTTCCCAAGGTACCCTTATAAGCATACTTATATTTTTCATGTTTTTTCTCCCCCAAAGACTTAGCCTGATTTCAGGGATTAAATCTTTTATTTTGTTTATAGGATTTGTAACGACCCATTTTGCGTTAGACCCCTCGCACGAGTTTTGAGTCAAGAGACCTGACTCAGGCTCGGTGGTGCGCTAGATTCGACAAGTAAAATTTGTCTGATATCGTCACAGTAAATTCTTCGAGTATGACTTGAGAATTGAGGCATGTACAATTTGTCGAATATCGTCATGGATATCCGACGAATTCGTCAAATATATAAGACAATTTGGACTTAGAATATTTTGTCCAGAAGATTTCGTCGAAAAGCTTTGAGTGATCTCTATGCCATTCGATGAAGCATCGAGTAGATAAGACAAATTTCACTTAGAAATTCTGGATTCGGGAAGCGTCGAGTATGTTGAGTAAACTCGATGCCATTTGACGAAGCGTCGAGCAGATAAGACAAATTTCACTTAGAATCATTCTGTATTCGTGAAGCATCGAGTGCGTTGAGTAAACTCCACGCCATTCAACGAAGCGTCGAGTAGATAAGACAAATTTCACTTAGAAGAATACTAGATTCGGTAAACGTCGAGTGTGCTGTGTGAACTCGATGCCATTCGACGAAGTTTCGAGTGATACTTGATGAACTCAACGCTTTGACTTAAAAAAGTATAGGAATCAACAAGGCGTTGACTGGTATTGATGAATTTCGACGATTCGTCGAGTGTGTATTGTATATACGACGAATTTGACTTAGCGTATTTTTGGCCCAGCCCGTGTTACTGATTTATTCTTATGGGTTGAATAGTGTTTTTGGGATAGGCACTGATGGCTCCTTTGGACCGGTCTTTGCAATAAGACTTAATTTAAGTAATAATAGGCGGTTGAATGAGGAGGTGACACATGGTGGCATGTCTTAAACCCTAATATTTTGTATAAAAAGGAAAGAAGTGAGAAACCCAAGCTGTCACTTCCATTTCTTGCTGAGTCGTTACTTGCCGAACCCGACGGAGGAAGAGAAGTCGCGGGAGTCAGATTTCTTGAGTAAAAGCTCTCCATCTTCGCGAAGAATGATGTCGCTGAGGAGAGTGATGAGATTCATGGCCATAAATGAGGTGAGCTTCCTACCCTTTCCATTGGTGCTAAATCTTTAGTTATAATGTAAAAGAGATGCCGACTCAAAAGAGTTGGACTTGTGCGAGATGATGATCTCCTAGGAAGACCATGCTAGAACCTTGTCCTAGATATTAGTTGTCTTCAACCTCTCCTCTATTCATTGTGAATATGGTGGACTTGGTTTCATGAGGAAGGATGGTCTTTTGAGGGTGAATAAGGGAGGAGGAGGTGTTGTATGTGGTTTGAACAAATGGCTAAAGAAAGAAGACAAACCGATGTAGTTTGATTTGCTCTAAGATGCGAGCAGAAATCTATTTTATGCACACAGCGAACTTCGAGTCCATTTTTGGGTGTGAAACGACTGGATTCAGGTCTTGGGTTCAATACAAAAGTTTTATTACTTGGGAAGACATTTCCAACAGATGGTTACATGTTTTTATTAGAGCTTTGTTGCTCCTGGAGTGTCCAATCGAAGTTGCTGCATGGTAATTATTAACCCCAAAATCAGCGATCCCTCCCAAGGTCTCTAGCTCGCAAGTCGCGGCCAACTCAGGGGTACCCCCCGAGGGTTGCGATCTGCCTCAGCCTTCATTTTTTGGGCCAAGCAGGCTCCCTTCTCCTATTCGCTCAGGCCGTGCGGTTAGGACGGTTTCCCCGGTCAAACCGCCCTAGTCGCATATCTACTGCATGCCATACGGGGCGGCGGGTTGCTCCCATAGCTCACACTTGCAGGCCACGCAGTTAGGCCTGCTAACCGTGCAACTTTCTTCCTTACAGGAGGCAATATGAAGTAACGAGGACGATCTATGCGATCTACTCCTTCACACCGCCAGGTCTCCCAATCGTCGTCAAACCTAGACCAACGTAACCGTCGCGGGCTCGACAAGCTCATTCTCCTGCTTGCCATCAGTTTTCCCCCATGAAGTAGGCATGCTCCTCAAGCCGCCTCCTCTGTTCGCCAAAGGGGCGCGGCCTCCTGTCACTGCCCGCTGACGCCGCCTCCAGCTCGCCCGGGGCGCGGCCTTCTGTCGCTGCCTGCCCAGGTCGCTTGCCTGGGCGGCCTCCTAAGGCCAGGCCGCCCGCCTGTGCAGCCTCCCTTTACTAGGCCGCCCGCCTGGGTGGCCTCATGAGGCCAGGCCGCTAGCTCTTGGCGACCTCCCTTGGCTAGGACGCCTGCCTGGGCGGCCTCCCTTGGCCAAGCCGTCCCGCCTGGGCGGCCTCTTGAGGCCAGGCCGCCCGCCTGGGCGGCCTCCCTTGGCCAGGCCCCCCGCCTGGGCAGCCTCCTGTGCCCAGGCCGCCCGCCTGGGCGGCCTCCTGTGCCCAGGCCGCCCGCCTGGGCGGCCTCCTGTGCCCAGGCCGCCCGCCTGGGCGGCCTCCTGTGCCCAGGCCGCCCGCCTGGGCGGCATCCAGTTCAGGGGCATCCTGCCCTCTTCAGCCCGCTCAGGTGCAATTTGCCCTCTTCTAGCTGCCAACAAGAAGTCTGCTCCAGTGAAGCCTGCATTCTGCCTGCGGACTCAAAAGCCAGTCCGCCGAGTCCGCCGAGGTCATCAACAACCTGCTCCTCAGGCTGCGCCGCTTCCTCTGCTCAGGTCTCCCGATGACCTGCGGACTCAAAAGCCAGTCCGCCGAGTCCGCCGAGGTCATCGACGACCTGCTTCTCAGGCCGCACTGCCTCCTCTTCTCAGGTCTCCGATGACCTGCGGACTCAAAACGCCAGTCCGCCGAGTCCGTCGAGGTCATCGACGACCTGCTCCGAGTCCACCCAGACCTCCATGATGATGTCACTGGGCCCCGCTTCAAGAAGATTCCCCTCGGGACTATAAATAGGCCCCGAGACCTCTCATTTGAGAGGAAGCGCGAGATAACTGCCACTGCCAGCAAACCCTGCGGACTCAGATTTCCAGTCCGCCTAGCTTTCCATAGTTCTGCCAGTCTATCAAGCAAGATCCGCGGACTCAATTCTCAAGTCCTCCCAGGTCGTCGAGAGCTGTGGACTTAGTTTTTTCTATCCTCAGCAAGGCAGTATTTGAGCATAAGCTGCAGCCTCCGATTTCCAGTCCTCTACAGCCTCTTTTGCTTTGCTTCTTGCACCTATTTCCTAAACCTCCAACTTCCCCCATTGTACCTTTTACTGCTTTCTCTTGTAAAGAGGTAATAGCAAGCTGTAACCCTACTTGATTAAAGGAAAAGCCCGTCGCAAGAGTGGAATTCAAGCCGCGGCGGGCGAAGTCTACTGTTGCCACTGCTAGCGGCCCCCTCTTCTTTTCCCTTCTCTCGGCCCCAACCTGCAAGCCCAATTGCCAAAGTAACGTCTGCTCGACAGCTCCTGATCCAGCTTCTCGCTTGCTCAAGCAAGCTTCTCCCTTGCTCAAGCAGGCTTCCCGGCTGCTCTCGAGAAAACCTCTCCTCTATTCCCGCAATCCTTTTTTCCTTCATCCTTAGCTTGTGAGATCGAACACATCGTTAACTGAAAGACGCAATTCTTGCATCAACAGTTAACACGCGACCTTCAGATCTCGATCTGACAGTGAAAGCAGTGATTACTCATGACAGACCATCAACCAGTCGAGAGCCTTGCTCCAAGTCCCAGTGATGATTCTCTTTGGGAGGCCTTGGAGCAATCTCGCAGAGATACTGCACAACAGCTTCAAGCGATCAACCGTACTCTAGCTGCTATCACCCAATGATTGGAAGCACAATTTTTCAGCAGCACCAGCTCCTCCAATCAATCCAACACCAGCATTCGAGACTCCCCATGTTTATCCACCGACCTATCCTCCTCTTTACACTCAAACCTTTCCGCAAGGGTCTGCAGCCCCTTTGCGATCTCAGGATGAAGAGTTTGCAGCTCATCAAAATTTCTTCCGGGAAGCTACCCGGGGAAGTCCAGCTAGATTTCTGAACTTTCAGGGAAGTCATCCCTTCTCTTCAGCTCCTGCCTTTTCCCCTCCCGCAACAAATTTTTTCTCCTATCCTCCTGCCCCTTCTGCAGCTACAACTCATGCTCCTTATTTTCCTTATGCAGCAGAACAAGAAGAGAAATCGCTGTTTGTAGAGAATGTTCGGCATGAACCAACTCCAGTCAATTTCAAAGAGCCTCGGTTACCCGTCTATACTGGAGAGACTGATCCAGTTAAACATCTTCAAGCCTTCGAATCAGCTATGGCTCTCAAGACTCTCTCAGATGCAATTAAATGCAAGCTCTTTGTGACATCCTTCGATGGGCAAGTGAGGGATTGGTTCTATGGACTACGTCCTCAGTCCATCTCTTCCTTCGCTGAGTTGCGAAAGGAGTTTTTGCTGAGATTTTCCACCTCTTCAAATAGGAAGGGCGGTCCAGAAGCCCTTTTTGAGATCAGGCAGCGAGAGAATGATACTTGGTCTCATTTTGTGGATCGTTTTCAGAGGCAAATATTGGACATTGAGATCGTTGACCGAGAGATGTATCGAGTGGCTCTCATTAGTGGTTTGCAAGAGGGACCACTCAAGTTTGAGGCCAATGTCCTGCACAAAAGACATATCAAGAGCTGATCGCCTTAGCCAACTCATACATCTGCGGTGAGAAGAGCAACCCGAGCTTTGGCTCCAGGCTTGTGTAGGAGAAAAATCCTTCTTCTTACAAGTAGCCTCCGAGGTCTCCTCGGAAAGACTTTTCATCCCACTCAAGGAAAACTAAAAGATTCCAACACCATCATCAACACCTCTTCCTGGGCCAGGATCGTGCCCAAGAGCGATTGCTACCATCAGCCCCACCTCCTCAAACAGCTTCAGTTCATCAGCCACAAGATAATGACTTGTCATATTCTGGGCTTGATGAGGCCATGCTAGAAGTATGCCAAATCATGAGGGATAGGGCAAATTCGAAAAGGCCTTACCAACCGACAAGTCAAAAATAAAAGGATTCAGATCCGTTCTGTAAGTTCCAAAAAGACAGCGAACATTTGACTGAAAACTGTCGAGCGCTTCGTCAACTGATGCAAAAATTGTTAAGGCAGGGTAAGATGCGCGGTCTGTTCCCGAAGGATGACCACTCCGATCCGTCAACCTCAAAATTAAAATAAGTAGCGGACATTCCTTGCAACTCAAAGGGAGTGAATCAAATCAACACGTATCATGGCCTCGCTATAGGTGAGACCCTCGATGCTGATGACATGGGAACCCATGGAGACCTATTCTAAAGCTAGAAGGACATGACAGTCCTCAAAGCTCCTCGCAACCAATAACAATTACTCTTACTATGTTTTGCATATTTTCAAACATTCTCTTTTGTTTCATTCAATAGAGTTTACGTCAGAGATCCCATACTGACACAGTTCCCTTTTTGTGATGCTTCTCCTCTATATTTTTTCTCTTTGCCAAAGAGATCACTGAACTAGTGAGATATCGCCAAATCTTGTTGTTCCCTTCGTGGATTGTCCTCTGGCGTAAAACCACAAAGACCACATATGATGAAGAGTTTTCTCATATGTGCAGTGGGGGTCGTTCAATCTATGATGGTGAACTTCAGGCTTCGGATCCCGGCCAATGTCTAGCGCAGTGTGTGTGCCTAGGGGAGGCAGCCTGTGATAGTTCTATCATGCTCCGTTAGGGATACGTTATAATTACGATGATCTTCGCTGGACAAGCAATGGCGATCAAGTGAAATCTTGTCTCTTCGATCATCTCACAACTGTAACGGACGAACACTCTATGGTACTCTCAATCCGTGCTTTCGCAGGACCCACAACGTTGTTGATCTCTTCAAAAACGAGCAATATTGTAAACCATTTGGCGCACCTGGTAGAACGGATCAACAATTTTTGTAACCCGAGGCAAGAGAGCAGTGTATCTATCGCTTCCTTCTTAGGATTTTGCGTATGTTTCCCTTTTGTGCTCTGTCAAGGGAATGCGGCCAGCCCGCTTTAGCTAGGACTACGCCCTGGATGAATTTTTGGCAAGTGATGCATAAGGCCCACGGGTGCTCTCCTGTGGCAGCATTCAACCTTTTTTAGCTCATCCTCGGGGTATAGCCCTCCTTTGTTCTTTGTCTTCTTACAGGTTAACAGGTTAAGTCCGACCAATCTAAGGGACCCCCTATATCTTTTGGCTTATGATCATCTTATATGCATTGCTTACATGAAGCTCTATCAGATGATGATATACAAATTCTCTACTACTCTTATCGGATATTTATGGCACAAATCACTGATCAGAATATATGATCCTTCTTAACTAACGAGCCATGCAATTACGATTCTAAAATGAGATGGTTTCATCTTGCTGATCTGGATTTCGTGTCGACATTATATCTGATCATGCGAGACGGTCATTATCACACTTTGATCTCTATTCAGCTAATAGCAAAGTTTGCCAGATACATCTTTTATCATATCTTTTCCTATTAACAATCAACATTAGCAAGTTCCCTCCAGGTACTTGCGATTTAGTTTTCTATCATATATGTTTGCTAACTCTCCTTTTGTAGAGATTAGCAGACATTAGAAGGTTCCATCCAGGTACTTGCGATTTAGTTTTCTATCATACATGTTTGCTAACTCTCCTTTTACTGAGATTAGCAGACATTACAAATTTCCCTTCAGGTACTTACAGCTTAATTTTCCTTCATATCTTCTTGCTCACTTTACTTTTGCAGAGACTAGAAGATATTAGCAAGTCCCATTCAGGTACTTGCAGCTTGATTTTCCTTCATATCTGCTTGCTCACTCTACTTTTGCAGAGACTAGCAGATATTAGCAAGTCCCCTTCAGGTACTTGCAGCTTAATTTCACTTCATATCCGCTTGCTCACTCTACTTTTGCAGAAGACTAGCAGATACTAGCAAGTCCTTTTCAGGTACTTACAGATTATTATCCTTCTATATTTTCTCTCATCTGTATTTTTGTAGAGCTTAAAGGAAGAGAGTTATCCGTCTTCATCATTTACCAAAGCAACTCAGGTATACATAAGATGTACCTCTTTTTTGCCTACATTGATTTTCTCTTCGCAGGGGAAAGATAGACATTGATAGATTTTTTCGTAGGAGAGACATCAGGTTCAATCTCTTCCGGTCTCTGGTTTTCCCCTTTCTTTTTTCGATGGAAAGATCACGATTTTCGTGGGTCTCCTACTTTTTCGAAGTTCCCCTCGGAACATAAAAAAGTGCGGGGATTATGTTAACCCCAAAATCGGCGATCCCTCCCATGTTCTCTAGCTCGCAAGTCGCGGCCCACTCAGGGGTACCCCCCTGAGGGTCGCGATCTGCCTCAGCCTTCCTTTTTTGGCCCAAGCAGGCTCCCTTCTCCTATTCGCTCAGCCCGTGCGGTTAGGACGGTTTCCCCAGTCTAACCACCCTGGTCACATAGCTACTGCGTGCCATGCGGGACGACGGGCTGCTCTAATAGCTCACCCTCGCAGGCCACGCAGTTAGGCCTACTCACCGTGTAACTTTCTTCCTTACAGGAGGCAATATGAGGTAACGAGGACGATCTATGCAATCTACTCCTTCAGACCGCCAGGTCGCCCAATCGGCGTCAACCCTAGACCAACGCAACCGTCGTGGGCTCAACATGCTCATTCTCCGGCTTGCCATCAGTTTTACCCCATTAAGGTGGTCTGCTCCTCAGGCTGCCTCCTCTGTTTGCCAAAGGGGCTCGACCTCCTGTCGCTGCCCGCCGACGCAGCCTCCAGCTCGCCCGGGGGGCGGCCTCCAGCCGCTGCCCGCCCAGTCGCCCGCCTGGGCGGCCTCCCTTGGCCAGGCCGCTCACCTAGGCGGCCTCCTGAGGCCCGGCCGCCCGCCTGGGTGGCCTCCCTTGGCCAGGCCGCCCGCCTGGGCAGCCTCTTGAGGCCAGGCCGCCCGCCTGGGCGGCCTCCCTTGGCCAGGCTGCCCGCCTAGGCGGCCTCCCTTGGACAGGCCGCCCGCCTAGGCAGCCTCCTATTCACAGGCCGCCCGCCTGGGTGGCCTCCTGTGCCAAGGCCGCCCGCCTGGGCGGCCTCCAGTTCAGGGGCAGCCTGCCCTCTTCAGCCCGCTCAGGTGCAATTTGCCCTCTTCTAGCTGCCAACCAGAAGTCTGCTCCAGCGAAGCCTGCAGTCTGCCTGCGGACTAAAAATCCAGTCTGCCGAGTCCGCCGAGGTCATCGACGACTTGCTCCTCAAGCCGCGCCGCTTCCTCTACTCAGGTCTCCCGACGACCTGCGGACTCAAAAGCCAGTCCGCCGAGGTCATCGACAACCTGCTCCTCAGGCCGCACCGCCTCCTCTGCTCAGGTCTCCCGACTACCTGCGGACTCAAAACGCTAGTGCGCCAAGTCCGCCGAGGTCATCGATGACCTGCTCCGAGTCCGCCCAGACCTCTATGATGACGTCACTAGGCCCCGCATCAAGAAGATTCCCCTCGGGCCTATAAATAGGCCCCGAGACCTCTCATTTGAGAGGAAGCGCGAGAGAACTACCATTGCCAGCAAACCCTGCGGACTCAGATTTCTAGTCTGCCTAGCTTTCCACAGTTCTTCCAGTTATCAAGCAAGATCTGTGGACTCAATTTTCCAGTCCTCCCAGGTCGTCGATAGCTGTGGACTTAGTTTTTTTTGTCCTCAGCAAGGCAGTTTGAGCAGAAGCTGCAGCCTCCAATTTCCAGTCCTCTGCAGCCCTTTTTGCTTAGCTTCTGGCACCTCTTTCCTTAACCGCCAGCTTCCCCCATTGTACCTTTTACTGTTTTCTCTTGTAAAGGGGTAATAGCAAGCTGTAACCCTACTTGATTAAAGGAAAAGCCCGCCGCAAGAGTGGCATTCAAGCCGTGGTGAGCGAAGTCTGCTGTTGCTGCTACTAGCAGCCCCCTCTTCATTTCTCTTCTATCGGCCCCAACCTGCAAGCCCAACCGCCAAAGTAACGTCTGCTCGACAGCTCCTGATCCAGCTTATCGCTTGCTCAAGCAAGCTTCTCCCTTGCTCAAGCAGGCTTCCGGCTGCTCTCGAGCAAACCTCTTCTCTATCCCCGCAATCATTTTTCCTTCATCCTTTGCTTGTGAGATCGAACACCCCGTTAACTGGAAGGCACAATTATTGCATCAACAGTAATAACTTATATGCAGAATGCTTTCGGGTTAGTGTTTAACCGGTTTTGGACTAGGTAGAAGAAACTTAGCAAGATGATGTTGAGGTTTAGATGAACTTAGTTATAGGTAGCCGAGATAAATAAATGGTTTGGAGAAATTTAAAAAATCGAATGGTTTGGGGAAATAAATGAACAAAGGGTTTGATGAGATTTGGTGGTACAAATGGCTACTTGTGAAATTGGGTAAGGATGTGCGCGATTGTAATCCGATAACTGAATGTGTAATCAATACTTATGCTATCATGCTTGATGAATACGTGAAGAGTTTTTATGTTGTGGTGATAAATATATGAAAGCCTAAATGTACTGAATGCTTGATTAATAAGGAAGCAATCAGATGAGGTAAATCTCATGGCCATGAAATATGTTGAATGGTGATCTCAAGTATTGGATGGATAATTTGTATATTCCACTGCTTAGATTTTGTCTCCCTACGGGTAGCAATGTGGTATTGGTATTTGTTCATGGTAGCTTGCCATCTGTGTTAATGTTGAACCCTTGAGTGCTTGGGAGCAAGAAAATGTGAAAGGGTGTAAGTGCATGTGTTTGACCGCACTGGATTGGTAATGATTAAATTTGACTTTGGGCGGTTGGGCTTGGTCTTTGGTGCTCATTCCCGAGGCTCCTTCCATGCTAAGTGGACGGTTGGGCTTGGTCATTTGGTGATACGCTCCCATAGGCTCCTTCTGTACCACGATGAAGTGAAACTACATGCAGTATGAGTTGACACGTGGTGTTATAATTCTAGGTTACGGATAGTGTGGCAGGCCTATGGGCTCACCAGTCGTCACACTGATGGGAGTTGACAAATACATTTTGGTCGGTTGGTCTTGGTACTCGGGGCTCATTCTCAGGGCTCCTTTCGTGCCAAGTGAACGGTTAGGGCCTTGTCCTGAGGTGATACGCTATCATAGGCTCCTTCCATACCAAAAAGATAGGCGAGTTGGGCTGGGCTATTGGTGCACATCAACCCGAGACCCCTTATGAGCCATAGTACGCAGAGAGCTCAGCTATTGTGTTCTATGCATTGAGGCGTACGGAGGCCTAGGCTTGGTAGTTTGGATGCCCTCCTAGTAGTGGAAAGCCCATTTCACTGTCACCATCTGGCCACGAAGGATGGCGCCTGAGAGGTTAGTTACATGCTCAAAAAGTAAGAACTACAAATCTATGTCGGCATAGCATTGTGCATGTGTGTGTGAATGGGTTAGTCATCGCATTGCATTCATAGCATTGCATTGCATTACATAAACAAGATCCTTATAATATAAGTTTGTATGGGTACTCTTATATGATGAGTTTCTTTGTTGTTAAGTTACTTTCCTGTTATAGATCTATATACTTGATGGATGGATATTGCTTATCTAGAACTACTAGAGTAGAATGTTTATAATGATGTTATATATTGTTTCTATTACTGCTCTTGATATGTGATATATACCACCTGCTTGTTATTACTGCTTATATATATATATACATATATATTGTATCTTCTTCTTTCTCCCGCTCGGTGCCTAAGAGCTGCCAGGGTGAGAGGATGAGATAACCACTTATTCTTTATGACTAACGGTTGCTACAAATACCATTTTAGGAGGACATCCAGCGGATGGAGCCATGACAGCAGATGGTTTTGCAGGAGGGTAGCTAGGCCAGGGTAATAGCGCCTGATATGACTTTTCCTTCACTATCGTCAATAAGGAATTTGAGTTTTTGAGAGACTCATGATTGTAGCCCTTGGGAAATTTTGGTGCACTCTAATATTAAATAAGTGATGTAGTTTCTTATTATTGATGTACTTTGTTTGGACTATATACTTATGTGGATTTTGACTACTATTTCTATTCTTTATGTTGGGTTGGCATGGATGATATTGGTTTAGCCGGCAGGATATGCGTCTTGTAGTATCGCTCGACCCGTGTGGTAGCGTTACCGTAAGGTGGCTATTCTGGGCATAAGACTTCCCTCGGTCATGTCTTTTTTTCCGGGAGGGGGCCTTACAAAGTGTATCAGCTTGCAACGATCCTGAACTAAAGAATTAATTGAACAATGGTGCCACCCACGCTCGATTGGTCAGTTTATGGACAAACTTGTCATTGCGGAAGTAGTGGTGTGCCCATGTGTAATTCACATTAAGTATGTCCAGTTGTTACCGAATGATAAGCCAACCTGACATTAGGTTTGCACGTTTACGTATAGATCACGACACGCATCGAGCCAGTTACGGGCACTCCCTCCCCTTCCGTCCCTACCCAGTTCTAGCAGTCAGAGTTGGGGCAGATGCTTACGATAATTTTGGATGCTTTTAGGTCTCAACAGGCCCCGGTACAGCAACAAGCACCGGGCTCTAACTGGCTGAGTACCTTCCGAGCCCTCTCCCCGCCTGTTTACCATGGGACGGAGTCGGCTGTCCGTACTGAAGAATTGCACGAAATGGTGCAAGAGTTAAGGCTGGAATCAGATGTCCAGCCAGTATGGTTTTGACCTTAGCCGTGTTAGTCTTAGAAGCGCACGCGAAGAGGTGGTGGAAATCCCTCATTGGATCTACTTTCCAAGGCTGAGTATACACTGAGATCAGTTGGAATGAATTTTCAGAAGCCTTCTTGGAACACTTCATTCACTCTACCGCTCGAGATGAACTTGAGGAGAGATTTCTGAAATTGAAGCAATGATCTAAGTCTGTGACAGAATACCAAAGGGAGTTTCAGCACCTCGCTAGATTTGCTGACTCCTATGAGTTGGACGACCGTTGGTACGCAAAACAGTTTTACAAAGGCTTGCGAGATCCCTTAAGGCAAGCCCTTTTATTTATAGCGAACACGAGTTTGGCATAGATCATTAATACGGTGAAAAGGCTGGAGGAGGATCACTTGGGAAGTAGTAAGAGACCAGCCGAGGGCATGATGGAAGCAGGCTTCAACTTCAGAAAGAGACATAATAGTAGAGGTGGAAGAGGAAATCAAAGAGGTGGTGGCCGTTTTCACAGAAATTTTTGGATGGAACGCCCGGACCTACAGCTAGCACTACCTCCACCTCAACAAATGTATCAGCAGCCTGGAGGGCAGTTCGAGCGAGTATGTTTCCAGTGTTATCAGCCGGGTCAGATCCGGCATTATTGCCCACAACTAGTTGGAGGTAAACCCCCTATTTTCCTCCGGCAGCTCCACGAGGACGAGGACGAGGACCGCGAGGAAGGAATCCTGAACCTGCTAGAGAGTAGGTGTTTGCTTTAGACATGACGCGGGATTAGAATCCTCAAGATGTGATTGCAGGTATGTCATGATTTAATTAATACATTATAAGCATTCATCCTTAATTTTCCTAAGATGTGGTAGAAATCTAGCTTAAGTCTTTATATTTGATACTTAGGCACCGTGATCGTTAGAGGGAAACCAGCTCATACATTATTTGATACTAGTGCCACTCATTCGTTTGTATCGGTGGACTTCGTTAAAGATTTAGATGATGTGCAATATTTTACTGGTATTACTCGGAGAGTATGCCTCCTAGATGGCTCCGAGATGACGTCGTTCGCCAAGTACGACTTGGAAGCATGTATTGGAGGAAGGATTTTTGAAACCCTCACGACAGTGTTGAGAATGCCGGAATTTGATCTTATTCTGGGCATGACATGGCTAGATTGGCACCACGCCAGAATTGATTGCGCGGTGAAGCAAATCACTTTGAGGCATGGAGACACTAAAGTCTTCTTCCAAGGTATTTAATTCACGCTCAAATGTTTTTATCTTAAATCCAAGCCCTTAAGGCCCATATGAAGGGGTACAAAGTATATATGATATGTTTTGAATTAAAATAGATAGAGGCGAATATGAAAGATGTATCGGTGTTACGGTATTTTTCAGAGGTATTCCCTGAGAAGCTGCCAGGATTACCCCCATGTAGAGAGGTGGACTTCCAAATTAAACTAATATCGGGTGCCAATCCCATCTCTCAGATCCCTTATCGAATGGCTCTAAAGGAACTCGCTCAGTTTAGAGTTCAGTTACCGGAGTTAGTAGAATCAGGGTTTGTTCACCCCAGCTCGTCACCCTGGATAGCCCCTGTTTTATTTGTTAAGACAAAAGATGGATCACTACGGTTGTGCATAGACTATCGAGATCTCAATCGACTAACGGTACATAACACTTATCTGTTACCTCAGATCGACGAGTAATTCGATCAGTATGTAGGAGGGCAATGGTTTTCCAAATTGGATTTGCGCTCAGGGTACTATCAATTGAGGATTAAAGAGGAAGACATTCAAAAAATAGTGTTCGGTTAAAGTAACGATTTAAACGAGTTTCTGGTGATGTCGTTTGGCCTATCGAATTCCCCTTCCGCATTCATGAGATTGATGAACAGGGTATTTGAACCGTATTTGGATGTCTTTGTCATCATGTTCATCGATGACATTCTGGTCTACTCAAAAACAGAAGAAGAGCATGTTGAGCACTTGGCCCTAGTCTTAAGAAAACTAGAAGATCATTCCTTATTTTCCAAGTTTAGCAAGTGTGAATTTTGGCTTTGAGAAGTTTCATTCTTGGTCCATGTGATTAGTAGTGCTGGATAAGCAGTAGACCTGGCCAAGGTGCGTGCCATGAAGGAATGGTCGCCTCTAAAGTTAGCAGTCAATGTACGAAGCTTTTTTGGACTTGCTGGTTATTACCGCAAGTTTGTG
Source organism: Platanthera zijinensis (assembly GCA_039513925.1). Taxonomy (NCBI): domain Eukaryota; kingdom Viridiplantae; phylum Streptophyta; class Magnoliopsida; order Asparagales; family Orchidaceae; genus Platanthera; species Platanthera zijinensis. Next base: position 155,461,163 of record CM077086.1, read on the forward strand.
AAAGAATTTTCAAAGATCACCCTTCCTCTCACTCCCCTAACAAAGCAAGGTGTGTCATATGAGTGGACACTCTAGTGTGATACTACATTTCAATAGCTGAAGGATCAACTTACCACTGCACGCATTCTAGATCTTCCATCAGGAAAGGTAGGATTTCAAGTTTACACAGATGCGTCCTATCAAGGGATGGGAGAAGTGTTGATGCAGCATGGGCACGTGATTTCCTACGCTTCAAGACAACTGAAGAAGCATGAGGTAAACAACCAAGTACATAATTTGGAATTGGGGGAAGTGGTATTCGCAATAAAGGTTTGGAGACATTATTTGTATGGCATCCACTACGAGATCTTTTCAGACCACAAGAATCGGGAGTATGTTCATACTCAAAAGGAGTTGAATTTAAGGCAGCGGCGGTGGTTAGAATTATTGTTTGATTATGAATTTACATTGAACTACCACCTAGGGAAAGCAAACTCCATGGCAGATGCCTTGAGCAGAAAAGTACCTGAGTTGAGCCCCGAGTCTCGGATGATGAGTATTGAATTGACTCGAGTGCTCGAGGAGATGGAGATCATGTTGGTGTGTAGGAATCATTCCGAGACAAATAAAAAAAATCTAACTGCCATGAGTATACTTTATGATATTCGAGATCAAATTCGGGCAGAGCATGGGAAGGATGCTGCTCTGACCCTTGTGATTAAGATAATTAAAGATGGATCTACCGAAGAGTATACTCTGAAGGATATCCTCGTTCATTTATGTGGCAGACTTTACATTCTAAAGGGCGGTGAAATCCAAGAAGATATGTTGAGAGAGGAACATTGCTCCAAGTATTCGGCGCATCCCGAGATTTTTAAGATGTATAGTGAGTTAAGAAAGACCATGTTTTGGCAAGGGTTGAAGAAGGATGTCACATGCTATGTTACTCACTGTGAGGCTTGTCAAAAGATTAAGATGGAGTGTAAAAGCCCTGGAGGATTGTTACAATCATTGCCCATTCCGGAGTGGAAATTTAAAGATATCTCAATGGATTTTGTTCACGGCCTTCCCCGATCACGATCAGGGAATGTCTCTGTTTGGGTGTTTATGTATCAGTTGACTAAGTTTTCCAGGTTTATCTCAATGAGGAAAGATACACATGTAGATGTATTGGTATGTCTGTTCGTGGAATAGTTAGTTCGATACCATGGAGTGCCTAAGACGATAGTCACAGACCATGATGGTTGCTTTACCTCCAAGGAATGGAATGCAGTTTAAGCGTATTTGGGTTCTCGCATTACTTATAGCATGGCCATTCATTCACAGTGTTAGAAACCAGGCTGAGGCCAAGGCTCTGAATGAACTACGGGAATGTCTGGACAATCCGGACCTGCCCTAGTACAGTCGAATGGCAACAACATCCCCAACCAAATCCCTATAAAAGGCTCTGAATTATCTACGGGAATATTTCGCGGTAGGTTGTTGAGTTCCGAGAACGATCTCCTGACGTCCTTTATAATAGGGGACTAACACCACCTCTCATACCCAGGTGCGCTGCAACGCAGTGTGGTATGAGAAGTTGTGCTAGTCCCCTCTTATAAAGGAGGTCAGGGGTTCGATCCCGGCATTCAATAACCACCGCGGAATATTCCCGTAGATAATTTGGAGCCTTTTGCAGATATTTGGTTAGGGATGTTGTTGCCATTCGACTGTAGTCGGCCAGGTCCGGATTGTCCCAATATTACCGTAGTTCTTTCGGAGCCTTGGCCCCGACCTGGTTTCTAACACTCAGACGGACGGTCAATCTTAGAGGACAACTAGAACTATGGAAGATCTGTTGAGATTGTGTGTATTGGATAAAGGGGAGATGTGGGAAAGGCTCTTACCACTGGTGGAATTTTCATACACAACAGTCATCAAGCTAGCATCAGGTTGGCACCCCACGAAGCGCTTTGTGTAAGGAGGTGTAAAACACCTTTATCATGGGTGCGGGATGAAGACCCAAAGATTTTGGGAATCGAGTATATAGATGAAACTAAGGCTATGGTTAGACTGATACGAGATTGCATGCTTGAGGCTCAGAGTTGGCCGGAAAAGTATTATAATATAAAACATAGGATGGTGGAGTTTCAAGTTTGTGACAAGGTGTTCTTGAAGATCCGGTCGATGCATGGAGTGTCACGTGTACGTGGTAGGGGGAAGCAGCTCATCCCAAGATATATGGGGTCTTATGTTATATTGGAAAGGATTGTCTTGTTTGCCTATCGGCTAGAGCTACCACCAGAGCTGGATAATTTGCACGATGTCTTCCATGTTTCGTAGCTTTGAAAAGCACTACTACGACCCGATCAGCATGTCCCCACTACAAGTGGAGCAGTGGAAACTGATAGATCTATCCGACTAGAGCCGGTATGGATAGTGGACACTATGACAAGGAGCTTGCATTAAAAAAACATTTCTTTGGTGAAAGTCCCATGGTCTAATCATGTGAAATAAGAATACACTTGGGAGCCAGTGGACTTGATGGGGAAGCGCTACCTGGAGTTTTTTCACCAAGGTGCCCATATAAGCATACTTATATTTTTCATGCTTTACCTCCACCATGACTTAACCTGATTTTAGTAATGAAATCTTATAGTTTGTTTATAGGACTTGTAAAGACCCATTTCGCTCTAGACCCCTCGCACGCGTTTTTAGTCAAGAGACTTGACTTGGGCTCGGGGGTTTGCCGGATTCGACAAGTAAAATTGTCGGATATCGTCACGGTAAATTCGTCAAGTATGACGTGCGAATTAAGGCCAGTACTATTCGTTGAATATAATCACGGATATTTGATGAATTTGTCGAGTATATAAGACGAATTGGACTTAGAATATTTTGGCCAGAATAATTCGTCGAAAATCTTTCAGTGATCTCGACGCCATTCGACGAAGCATCGAGTAGATAAGACGAATTTAACTTAGAATAATTCTGGATTCGGGAAGCGTTGAGTGCGCTAAGTAAACTCGACGCCATTAAAAGAAGCGTCGAGTAGATAAGACGAATTTCACTTAGAATAATTCTTGATTCGTGAAGCGTTGAGTGCGCTGAGAAAACTCGATGCCATTTGACGAAGCATCGAGTAGATAAGATGAATTTCACTTAGAAGAATTATGGATTCGGGATTCGTCGAGTGTGCTTAGTGAACACGACGTCATTCGACGAAGTGTCGAGTGATACTCGACGAACTCAATGCTTTGACTTAGAAAAGTACAACACTCAACGAGGCTTTGACTGGTCACGGCGAATTTCAATGATTCGTCGAGTATGTATAGTATACATGACGAATTTGACTTAGCGTATTTTCGGCCCAACCTGTGTTGTTGATTTATACTTATGGGTTGAACCTGGTTTTTTGGACAGGCGCTAATGGCTCCTTTGGACGGTTTTTTTAATAAGACTTAATTTAAGTAATAATAGGCTGTCAAATGAGGAGGCGACACATGGTGGCATGTCCCAAACCCTAATCTTTTGTATAAAAAGGGAAGAAGTGAGAAACCCTAGCCGTCACTTCCATTTCTAGCTGAGTTGTTACTTGTCGAACTCGACGGAGGAAGAGAAGTCACCGGAGCCAGATTTCTAGAGGAAAAGCTCTCCATCATTGTGAAGAACGATACTGCCGAGGAGAGTGACGAGATCCATGGCTGGAAATAATGTGAGCTTCCTACCCTCTCACTTGTTCTAGATCTTTAGTTATAATATAGGAGAGATGTCAACTCAAAAGAGTTGGACTTGTGTGAGATGAAGATCTCCTTGGTAGAGACCATGTTAGGACCTTGTCCTAGAGATTAGTTGTCTTCAACCTCTCCTCTCTTCATTATGAAGATGGTGGATTTGGTTTCATGAAGAAGGATGGTCTTTTGAGGTTGAATAAGGGAGGAGGAGGTGTTGTATGTGGTTGGAATAAATGGATAAAGGAAGAAGACGAACCGATGTCATTCATTTTGCTTTAAGATGAGTGCAGAAATCTGTTTTTTGCGCACAACGGGGTTCAAGGCAATTTTCGGGTGTGATACGACTGGATTCAGATCTTGGACTGAATACAAAAGTTTTATTCCTCTGTAAGACCTTTCCAACGGATGGTTATACGTTTTCATAGGAGCTTTGTAGCTCTTGAAATGTACAGTTGAAGTTGCTGCATGTAACAACTTATGTGCAGAATGCTTTCGAGTTAGTGTATAACCAGTTTTGGACTAGGTACAAGAAACTTAGCAAGATGAGGTTGACGTTTTGATGAACCTAATTATAGGTAGCTGAGATATACAAATAGTTTGGAGAAATTTAATAATTGAATGGTTTGGGTAAATTAGTGAACAAAGGGTTTGATGAGATTTGGTGGTACAAATGGCTACTTGTGAAATCCAGTAAGGATTTGTGCTATTGTAATCTGATAATTGAATGTGTAATCTATACTTATGCTATCATGCTTGACGAATACTTGAAGAGTTACTATGTTGTGGTGATAAATATATGAAAGCCTAAATGTTGTGAATGCTTGATTAATAAGGAAGCAATCGGAGGAGGTAAATCTCATGGCCATGAAATATGTTGAATTATAATCTCAAGTATTAGATGGATAATTTGTATAGTCCACTACTTAGAGTGTATCTCCCTATGGGTAGCAGTGTGGTATTGGTATTTGTTCAAGGTAGCTTTCCATCTATGTTGATGTTGAACCCTTGAGTGCTTTGGGAGCACGGTAATGTGAAAGGGTGTAAGTGTGTGTGTTTGGCCGCACTGGATTGGTAATGATTACTTGTGACTTTGAGCAGTTAGGCTTGGTCCTCAGTGCTCATTCCCGAGGCTCCTTCCATGCTAAGTGGATGTTTGGGATTGCTTCTTAGGTGATACGCTCCCATAGGCTCCTTCTATGGCACGATGAAGTGAAACTACTTGTGGTGTGAGTTGATATGCGGTGTCATAATCCTGAGTTAAGGATAGTGTGGTAGGTCTACGGGCTTGCCAGGCGTCACACTAACGGGAGTTGACAGATAGAATTTGGACAGTTGGGCTTGGTACTCGGTGCTCATTCTCAGGGCTCCTTCTGTGCCAAGTGGACGGTTGGGCTATGTCCTGTGGTGATACGCTCTCTTAGGCTCCTTTTGTGCCATAAAGATAGGCTAGTTGGGTTGGGTTCTTGGTGCACATCAACCGAAGATCCCTTGTAAGCCGTAGTATGCAGGGAGCTCCGTTGTTGTGTTCTTAGCGTTAAGGAGTATGGAGTCCTAGGCTTGGTAGTGTGGATGCCCCCTAGTAGTGGAAAGCCGTTTCACTATCACCATCTAGCCATGACGGATGGCGCCTGAGAGGTTAGATACATGCTCGAAAAGTGGGAACTACAAGTCTGTGTCGATATAGTAGTGTGCGTGTGTGTGTGCATGGGTGAGTCATCGCACTGCATTGATAGCATTGCATTACATTACATAAATAAGATCCTTATAATATAAGTTTGTATGGCCACTCTTATATGATGAGTTACTTTACTGTTAAATTACTTTCCTGTTGTAGATCAATATACTTGATGGATGGATATTGCTTGTGTATAACTGCTAGAGTAGAATGTTTATAATGATGTTATATATTTTTGTTATTACTACACTTGATATGTGATATATACCACCTGCTTGTTATTACTGCTTTTATATATATATATATATATTTATATATATATATATATATATATATATATATAGTATCTTCTTCTTTCTCTCGCTCGGTGCCTAAGAGCTGCCGAGGTGAGAGGATGAGATAGCCACTTAGTCTTTATGACTAACGGTTGCTATTACTATCATTTTAGGAGGACATCCAGCGGATGGAGCCGCAGCAGCAATAGGTTTTGCAGGAGGGAAGCCAGGCCAGGGTGATAGGGCCTGATATGACGTTACCTTCGCTGCCGTCAATTACGGATGTGAGTTTTTGAGAGACTCATGATTGTATCCCTCAGGCAATTTTGGTGTACTCTAATATTAAAGAAGTGATGTAGCTTCTTATTATTGATGTACTTTGTTTGGACTATATACTTATGTGGATTTTTACTTCTGTTTCTATTCTTTATGTTGGGTTAGCATGGATGATATTGGTTTAGCAGGCAGGATAGGTGTCTTGTAGTATCGGTCGACCTGTGTGTTGGCTTTATCGCAAGACAGCTGTTCTGGGCATAAGACTCCCCTCAACCGTATCTTGTGTTTCGGGAGGGGCCTTACAATCATAACCTATGAAAACCAATCATCAGTCAACGCACATGCTAGTCTTAATGTATCATCATCGCCCTTAGCTTCTAAGATGATACGCCAACTAGGGACTGTTGAAATTGTTGAAGTGAAAGTGGCAGCCTGGGCGGTCTTTTCAGGCGGACTGTGCGGTTTGTTTTGACGGTCTCCATAGTCAGACAGTGCGGTCTGAGTGGACAGAGCTGGCGACTAGCTTGGTCAGCCAGTGTTCTGTGGCTTGTTCCCCAGTTTGTTTTCAGGCGAATAGGATGGTTATCCCCTTAGTTACTGGTTTGAGTAGCTAGCTCTGGAGTTCGCTTGTTTGTGGGGACTATATTTTGTTTCCTCTAGTACTATACTTGCACCAGGGATGTCTGGTGGTGTGGACTTGGGTTGTTTTGAACCAAGTTCAGGTTGGCTTAGTTCATGAGGACACGCGGCTTGCGTGGGTTGGGTTCTATATCCGTCGAGCTCGACATCAGTCTGTATTGTGCGACTTAGCAGCGAGCTCGCTTTCTGTGGTCTAGAGCTTTGTCAGCAAGAGGGCGCACTGGGGTGTTACTCATTTAGTCTTCCAGTTTGGTGATCTAGTATGGCTGGGCTTTGCGGAGTCACTCTTGGCTAAGTCACGGAGGTCTAGTGTGTATCCGCTGCTTTTGCGGATACACTTGTTGTTCGCACTGTATAGGGCAGTTATCCTATCTTCTACGGCGGTGATCACACTCCTCTCCTCACCTATAAATAGGACCCCCCCTGTCACATCAGATGGTACTGAGTGAACAGTAAGTCAACTCTCAGAAAGTCTTCACACTCCTCTCCTCGCCTATAAATAGAACCCAACTTTCTAGTAGGTCCTAGGTCCTTGTTAGTTTGAAACCCTATGACAAATCTAATAGGAATCCAACTATTGGTTTTAACCCTTAAGTAAAACAAGCAATTCATGATAAAGTGGCCCACCTTTCCACAACACCAACACTCAAACCTATTATACCTATTCTTAGGTACAGGCCTTCTAACTTTGTTGTCAGTAGGCTTGTTAAGTGTTGGTGCTGGAATAGCATTCTTTAAGAACTCCTCTTGGATATGATAGGCATGTTAATAGATTGGTCTATTGGCATTAGCACCCTTGCTCATGAAATTTTCATGCTCACAGTGACCATGTATCATGTCATGATCATACCTGTTTGTAGGATTCACTACCTTCTTAAGGAAAATAGGGGGATTAAAAGCTTAAGGCTAAACTGGGACTTTAGCTTTTCTACGAGATTTGGTAGCCCTAGTTATTCCCTTGAATCCTAGACCAGTCTTTTTTTTGTGAAACAAAATTATCTATCAAAGGTAAGACTGATTTTGGCTTGGAGAATTTTGCCACTAACTCTCTCTCTTGCTGAAGTTTTCCCTCCAGTTTCTTGATATGATTCTCTTTGAATGAGATTGTTCCCATCTTAATAACTGTAATGTTTTTTAATTTGGTAACCTCATTAAGTTTTTGATCCAGCAGTTTTGTTGAATCTGCTGCAGCTAGTTTGAGATACTCAATCTCCTTGGCCTGCTCTTTAACAAGAAACTTGATCTTCTTTATAGCATGCAACAACCCACCATACTCATTAATGAGTTGGTGAACATCCCCCTCAGACTCAGGTCCATCCACTTCTTTTGAAGAAGATACTTCTGATTCTGATCCAGTAAAGTAATCTGAGACTAGGGGTGAATTATTTACCTTACTTGGTCCAGGCTGATCCTGGCACTTATCTTCTTCAGATTGAGCCATCAGCCCTATACATCAATATTCTTCTACTCAATTTATGGAGTCCAGCATCTGTAGGAATTCTAGTTCCTTAGAATCATCTTTTGTTGAGAAGAGTCCAATATATGCTTCTGCGTCTTCTTCAGATTCTGAAGATGAAGAGTCTGTCCAACTCTTCTCTTTCTGAGCCACTAGAGACTTCTCTTTCTTGCCTTTGACCAGCTGCTCCTTCTTGTCCTTTGACTCCTTTCTTTTATCAGGACAGTCAGCTATGACATGCCCAGACCTGTTTCAGCAATAACACACAATCTTAGAATTAGATTGTTTACCAGTTTTAGAAGCATACCTGTCTTCCTTATGTGTTTTCTTCTTCCTGTAGTATTCATCCTTGGTATGGGATGTAGATGAAGGCCTGGTTCTCCAATTCTTTTTCTTTATGAACCTTTGGAATTGTCTTGTGAAGGCAGCAAAGTCTTCATCAAATGTATGATTATCTGATGTACTTGTTTCTGGATCACCTTCTTCTGCTTCATTACTCCTTCTAGGTGGAGAAGGAGATTTTATCCTACCCTTCCTTGAGCCCTCAGCCTTGAAGGCTACTGACTTTTCTTTATATTCAGATCTGCTGCCCTTCTCTTCCTCTTTCCTAGCAGTAAGCTGCATTTCATAAGAAAGCAGTTTTCCAAAGAGTGTAGGTGGAGGTGTGTCAGCCAGTCTGGACACTTCCCTGATTGCACATATCTTAGTGTCCCAATCCTTTGTTAGGGACCTAAGAAACTTGTCATTCAGTTCATAAGTACTGAAGACTCTTCCATATGTCATCAATTCATTAACTATTCTGAAAAACATTTTATAGCATTCAGCTATGCTGTCAGTTTTATTCTGCTTAAAGCTCTCATACTCCTGATTCAGCATAGACTTTTTGTCCTCTCTGACTTCTTCTGTACCTTCCATATAGATAATCAGTGTATCCCACATTTCTTTGGATGTTTTACTGTGCACAAGATTCTGAAATGTTGCATCATCTATGGCACTTACAATTATATTTTGAGCTCTTTTATCTAATGTAGCCAAGATGATTTCATCCTTAGTGATTTCTGAATAACTCTTTGGAGTTTGAATGTTTGCATCAAGAACTGAAACCTTCATTGGGATGAAGGGGCCTTCCAGTATTGTGATATAAATTCTTGGATCAGATGCTTCCATAAATAGCCTGACCCTTTCTTTCCAAATGCCAAAAGATTCTTTCCTACATATGGGCAATTTAATAGATCCAAACTCCTTCTGATTTTCACTTGAACCCATTCTTGTTGTCTGTTTTAGCCTTGGAGAAATCCTCTGACTGTTAGGTCAACTTTTGAGGAACCTCCCTCTGATACCACTTGAAAGACTTTGTTTCAAGACCCTAAACACTTATAGGGGGGAGTGAATAGGTTCTTAACTTATTAAGTCTCTTTATTATTTTTAGGCAAACAGATTTTTATCTCCTTTCAGCACAGATTAATATATCTACAGAAAATTAACACAACATAGAAAACACAAGATCTATAGTGGTTCCCCAAGATATGGGTACATCCACTTCCCCCTTCGCCTATCCAGCAGATAACTGGATTCAACAAAACTTTTTTCCACTAGCTCAGATCCACAGATCTTACAATCTCAGAACCACAGATGGTTCCTACACCTCAGACTTAACACAAGTTCTACCTCAGATTCTTCTCCAGAATCCTACCTCAGGCATCAGCCCTACCTAAGCCTTCATAATTAGGCTTACAACTAAGACTTACCACAAGTCCTACCTCAGGCACACAGCCCTACCTCAGCCTTTATAATTTAGGCTTACAATCTCAGATCTAACAATAGATCCTACAAGAATTTATGAGTAAAGAATATCTGAAAACTTCACCAGCTAGATTTCTCTATTGATGTTGTCTTCTTGATCAGTTCTTGTATAGACTGATCCTTCTGATCCAACCAAACTTAGCTTTTCAAAGCTTCTTGATTAGAACAAATAAAGTGGATCACCTCTTGATGTTGAAGTTGATCTTCAGTCAGCTTCTTCTTAAGATTCAGATTGAACTCTGAATCCTTCTTACAGACAGGCCTTGATCTGTCAGAATTCTTCTTTAAGATCCAGAGATCTTTTCACGTTGATTGTACTATTCTTAGTTATGTTCTATCATTCCAGATCTGTCTCTTATATAGAGCTTGCTCCATGGTTACCGGCTGATCCGGTTCATAACAGACTTCTGACAGTTCTGACAGTGGTGTCAGACCGGTTAGTTATGACAGCTGTCAAGTCACCAGTCACATCACCAGGTTCTTCAATGTCTGTCCAACTCAGCATGCAACACTCAGCAGACTGCTTTACATGTGTCGACACATATAGGCTAAGTGTCGACACAAGTCTTCAAGGTGTCGACACAAATACTCCAAGTGTCGACACAGTCATACTTCTACTTCTTGACACTGCATTTTGTTGTATGTGTCGACACAAGTCCTGTGTGTCTACATAGCAGCTTCTTGTCTTTACAATTCTATTGCAGACAAATGGCGTTGAGTATTTGTCAAATGGCGTTGAGTGTGTGTCGACATAAGTCCTGTGTGTCGACACAATTACATATAAACTCGACACAGCTTTTGAGAGTTGGTGTGTCGACACAAGTCCTGTGTGTCGACACAATTGCTTCAGGTGTCGACATAGCTCCTGAGTGTCGACTCATCTTCTGTTTTAAGTGTCGGCACAAATCTGTTTAAAGTTGTCGACACAATTCTTGATGTCGACACAACTGCTTGTTTAGGATTCGACATAGCTTTGAGTGTTGACACAGCTTCTTTATAAGTGTCGACACAAATTCTGGGTGTCAACACAACTTCCCTGAGTGTCGACACAATTTGCATGTGTGTCGACACAGCTTGCCTGAGTGTCGACACAATTTGCCTGAGTGTCGACATAGCTTCCCTAAGTGTCGACACAAGTTTCCTAAGTGTCGATACAGTTTCTTCACAAGTGTCGACACTTGTACTTAGAAAATTTTTCCTTCAAATTTTTTAATCCTGCATAATGAAACTCAAACTTCTATCAAATACACATTGATGCATATCATTGACTAAGTTGTGGCTTCTCCAAATCTAGTACACATTTTGCATTGTACCCAACAATCTCCACTCCCTGGATGTGAACCAACCATCCCGATCTGACACAATCGTCCTGGATACCTCGTGGTAACGAATGAAATTCTCTACGAATCTCCGGACCAGTACCCCAACCGAGTCATCTTTTTTGATCGGAATGAATCTAGCCACCTTTGTCAGCCGATCGACGATGACCCAAATCGAATCGTTTCCCGTCCGTGATCGGTTGAGTCCATGAATGAAATCCATCGTGATGTCGTAAAACTTCCACTCCGGCACCGAAAGTGGCTGTAGCAATCCTGCGGAGTTCCTGCACTCCACCTTCACCAGCTGTCATGCCTCACAATATGTCACGAAGTATGTAATGTCCTTCTTCATCCCTGGCCAAAACATTGTCTTCTTAAAATCTGCCGTCATCTTGGTGATCCCCGGGTGTATGGAAAATCTGCTACAATGTGCCTCCGCCATAATGTCCTCCCGAATCTGGACTCCTGTAGGTATATAGACCTTGCCTCTAAAATATAGCAATACATCTCTCAGTGAATAATCTCCCATCGAACCCTCCTTTAGGCTTGGAATATCGGCTCTGTCCATGCATCTATCCTCTGTCCATCCCGGATGCGGTCCCGAATATCATCTATGGCAACCATCGATGCTAGATACTCCATATACAGTTCTGGATCATTCTCAGACACAAGGGATATCTGCATATCTCTTAAAGACCGGACTAGATCCATGGACATCAGATGTGGTCCTTTCCCTGAGGTACCTCCTCTCCAGCTTAAAGAATCTGCCACCACGTTCTCCTTCCCGGGATTGTAGTGCATGGTGTACTGGTAATCCGACAGGAACTCCACCCAACGTCTCTATCTGATGTTGAGTTCCTTCTGCGTGTCTACATATCTCAAATTCTTATGATCAGAGAAGATGTCACAGTAGACTCCGTAGAGGTAGTGTCGCCAAATCTTCAGAGCAAAGATCACTATACCCATCTCCAGATCATGCACCGGATAGTTCTTCTCATGTATCTTCAGCTGTAGGGAGGCGTAGGCTATTACGTGGCCGTTTTGCATCAAAACGGCACCCATCCCTTGGTAGGAGGCATCCGTGTACACCTGGAATCCCTCCCTTCCCGACAGAAGAGAGAGAATGGGAGCCGAGGTAAGCCGACCTTTCAACTCCACAAAGGCCGCCTCGCACTATGGAGTCCAAACTAAAGGGGATTCCTTCTTCATCAAGGATGTAAGAGGGAGTGCAATCCGGGAGAATCCTTCGACGAACTTCCGTTAATATCTGGAAGGTCCCAAGAAGCTCCGTACATCCGTGGTTGTCTTCAATGGTGGCCAATCCTGCACTTTCCAAATCTTGGCTGGGTCTACTGCCAACCCAGCACCGCGGATAATATGACCTAAGAAGGCCACCTCCTTTCACCAAAATTGGCATTTGTTGAACTTCGCATACAGCTGGTGCTCTCGTAGCCTCTCTAGAGTCAAAGTAAGGGCTCGTGTATGCTCCTCCTCCGTCCTTGAGTAGATGAGGATGTCGTCAATAAATACGATGACAAATACATCCAAATAGTCCTCGAATACCCTGTTCATGAGTCTTGTAAATGCTGACGGCGCATTTGTGAGCCCGAAGGGCATCACTGTAAACTCAAACAGTCCGTACCTACTACTGAAGGCGGTCTTCGAAATATCTTCCTCTTGAATCTGTAGCTAATAATAACCTAACCTCAAGTCAAGTTTCGAGAAGAAATATGCTCCCTCCAGTTGATCAAACAACTCGTCAATCCGTGGCAGCAGGTATGTATTCCGGACCGTCAGTCGGTTAAGCGCTCGATAATCAATGCACAAGCGGAGACTTCCATCCTTCTTCTTGACAAATAGAACCGGGGATCCCCACGGTGAAGAGCTTGGCTGGACAAACCCTGCCTCTACTAGTTCATGCAACTGACTTCGGAACTCTGTCAACTCTTTCGGGGCCATCCGGTAAGGGGCCCTAGATGCTGGCTTGGCCCCCGGCACAAGCTGTCTCCAGAAGTCCTGCTCTCGGTGCGAAGGTAGTCCTGACAATTTCTCTGGAAAGACGTCAGCAAAATCTCGCACCACCAGGATGTCTGTCACAGATTCCTTGACTTCCTCCATCTCAAATAGAATCTGATAAACCTCCTCTCCCTGCAGATGGGTCTTAACGGCCTGTACCGGAGATAAGAGTATACGAGAGACAGGTCTTATACCTTCGATGACAATGAAAGAGTCCCCGTGGCTCACGGTGATCCTCTTTGCTTGGCAATCAATCTGGGCTATGTTCTAGTGCAGCCATACCATGCCCAGTATCAAGTCGTAGTCCGTCAACTTCAAAAGCATCGCTGGAGCCTCAAACGCCTTTCCACCGATTTCTACCTCCATGGTGTAGTGGTCCGAGGTAAGGAGTTCAGATCCATCGGGTAGTCGCACCCTCATCTCCAAGCCCGCGAATCGCTCCACGCCTTCCAATCCTTCTACGAACATCTCTGACACGAAGGAGTGAGAAGCTCTGGTATCAAAAAGCGTGCGGGCAGGCTTGCCGCTGATGAAGACTCTACCTGGGGTGGTTAAATGTCTTAGAATTCTATAACGAGTTTTTCTTTCCTATTTATTCTATCTTGTGTAGTTCTATAAATTTATCAACTGAGAAAGGGGAATTCTTTTAAAATAATTAAACATCTCGGCGTACCTACTATGACCTGCTCTGGGTTCCGAGGTTGCGCAAGGTCTAAAGCATACACCTGCTCCCTTTCTTGTCTACGATCTCCCCCTTGTATCCACATCCTCGGCAACGACCTCGGCCTCCAAAATACTGCGCTGGCTGGGCAGCCTGTGGAGCTGGTGGGGGTGCCCCTCTCATAGGGCAATTTCTGCGAATGTGCCCAACCTGATGGCAGTGGAAGCACTCTGAAAGGGGATATACCATTCCCCCGGGTCTCTGGCCCTCCCGTGTATGAAGAGGTGGTGGAGCTACCACCACTGGATCCCTTGTTTCCTGTCTTGCCTCCTGACGAGGCTGGTCCTCGACCCTTCTCCCGTCCGTGATACGAGCTCGTCTCTGATCATTCCTTGCTCCTCGACATTGATCCTCCGCTGGTCATTTCCGGCCCCGAGTAGCTTGCCAATCAGCCTCTATCCTCATGGCCATCTCTAACATTCGAGGTATTGGCCCGTCAGATACGAACAGTAGGGCCACCCTCAAGTCCTCCCGCAGGCCCTTATAAAACCTCTTGATGTATCCTGCCTCATCCAGCTGATAGGAGTCCGCAAACCGGGCTAAATGGTTGAACACCCGGTGGTACTCTACCACTGTCTTATTGCCCTGCTTCAGCTGCAGGAACCTATCCTCCATCTCATCCTTAGCCGACTGTAGAACAAAATTCTCCAGTAACGTGGCCCTGAACTCCTCCCAAGTAATCTCTGTAATCTCCAAATTCGTAAAGGTCGTGTCCAGTGACGTCTTCCACCATCTCTTGGCGTGAGACTCCAAGCAAGAGACCACCAATGGCACTCTCTCCACCCAGGGGCACCGTATCCCTGTCAATATCTCGTACATAATGTCCAGCCATTCTTCCGTCCGGACAGCAGACTCTGTCCCTAAGTAGGATGGGGGAGAGAGTCCTCGGAAGATGCTAAGCCAGTTGGCCCCCGGGTTTGGCTTCAGGATCGGAACCTGCTAGGCCCTGAAAGCCTCCAAAATGGCTTTCAGAGTCTTCCCCATCTCCGACTGTAGGAACGGAGTGGGGACCGAGTGAGGTGGTGCAACATTTGGAGTCTGCCAGACTCCGCCCTGTGGTGTAGGCTGTGCTGGAGGCTACATATCAAAAACCATCAGTAAGAAATTTACTCAAGCCTAATTAACAGTGGACAATTACATGTGATCCCCACATGGGCACACCACGCTTCCCCTGCTTAGTTTGTCCCCAAACTAAACTCGAGCGGGGGAGACCCAGGTTAGTGGACTGCTACTCTTCCGATCGAGGTTTCCTCTGATACCACTTATAAGACCCCTTTTTTTCTTTTTAAACACCGGGGTCTTAGGCTTAGAACCGCTGCTTTACGGTGACACATTCACGCCCTGAAGGGTCATCACCACGAAATGCCGATTCTACTGGCTGATTCAATCACGGAAAAGTAACAAAAGTAGAGTAAACACAAGTGAGATAAAAACCCTACCCAAAAGTCCACAATGAAATCACCTCAGAGTAATAATATCTCCACGAAGGGAGAGTCTACAGAATATAAATGTACTGAAAATAAGGGCTTAAGCCCGGATTATCAAATCCTCACTACAAGCCACTCAACGCGAAAGCAAAACTATTACAACTAAAAACCAACGGGACTCACCGTCCCAGCTGTCTGAACTCCGGCGCTGCAGCTCCATGCTGGGCTCCATGGTCCCCTAAAATATTATGGTTTGAAAACCGTTAGTCTATAAGACTAAGCCCTATAATCCCCCACCCCTTCCCCCATTCCTCCTAGGCACCAAGCGGGAAGTAAGAAAGGGGAGGACTTGATGGTGGAGATTAATCAAGAAAAGATGACAGCGGACCTATGCTAGCAGTTTTATAGTACATGTGGCAGTAAAGTAAAGTACGAAAAGTAACCTTAACTTATGTGCAGAAACGCATAAGCCAAGGGATCTTCTGCAGGGCTCCCATCGTATAAAGAGTCTCATACAAATTTATATGATGGGGTGTCGGTTATTAACAGCAATATATATATATGAAGAATTTGGCCTTAATTTATAAACTTGCCCACACAAGCTTATAGACCAAGGGGTCATTTTGCAAGTCCTATTGTGTAAGCGTCCCATACCACTTACAAAATAGGTGTCAGGGGTTATATGCAATGATTATGTTATGACATGCAAGTGGGTATGATGTGATCATGGAAGTGCAACTCACCCACCCGACTCTGTGTACACAGACCTTTAGTTCCCCCTTTCTGGAGCCTCACCTCCCAGGATACCTCCGTAGTGGCAGACGAAAGCAGTTATTTGGGCCTCGTCCACCTCTAAACCAGTAAAGTACTACCGGTCAGACCTATCGTACGCCTCAATGCTTGGTGCACAAAGCGGACTCCTGCGTACTCTTGCTGGCTGGTGCACCGGACTTCTATTGGCGAAGTGCTAACCACACTTGCTGAGTCAGCGTATTGGTGTCGGTGCATCGACCCTCCAATATCGAAGACCCACCACCTTATCTTTCTTTTTATTTATGCACATGCAATATTTAACGTGTCCAACAACCGAGCCAAAGCTCCGCGGATCAAACTATCCGACTAAAAACTAACCGAGCCGAAGCTCCCCATACCAAACTGTCCGTCTCAAATCTAACCGAGGCGAAGCTCCCAACAATCATCTTGTGCTAATAGTGTTTGTTAAATGTGGAACCCTAATTACTATGTTACTATTTCTGTTTGTTAATACATTTTAAGTTAACCAAGGACTGCCCCCGGCATACCCCATGAAGGGCTCTCAAAGGGCACTAGGAACTATGATGGTAGCTGAAGCTAATCGTTCCCTTTCGCACGAAACTTATTGTTATTGGTTGATTCTCTTTGTATTACTCGGGTTCTAACCCTAATGTGTTTGACCTTCTCTTTTCCCTCAGGGAAGACGACTTGTCGTCGAACCCGAGCTCCACCTAACCTTAGACAACCCAGCAATCTTCTCAACCCATATCCCAAATTCAAAAGATAAACTCCAAATTACTCACCACAACAGTAAACCATAATCCCATCACCCTACGACCAAGACATCACAATTTTACCGCTTTACTAAATGCAGACCACCCTTAAGCTAAATGATGTGCATGATAGGAAGTACTCCAAATTCTCATCGCTAAGATAATTTATGGGGGCCTATCATGACTTTTACAACTTAAACCCAGAATTTCTTAATCTCCCTAAATTATCTGGTACTTATTTAATTTCTCCGAAAATGAGGCCATGAGCGATTTTGAACATGAAGTACTAGATTTACTAAAGTAATGGTCATCCAAAAATTGTGAGCTCTACATAATGCTAACATGTCAGAGAATTTTATGTTTCACCAATTTTCCTCAAAGTTGGCCTCTAATTAAATATTCTAAATTTATTCTAAAATTTTCCAAACAAGCTTGACTAAAGAAGGAAGTACTATAATCCACTATCAAAAAATTATGAGAAAATTACCAGACTATCATAGTGTCCATTAAAGCCTACTGACCAAAAATTATAATTTTATAAGGCCTAAAAGTATTAAATTAAAATCATTAAAAAATTCTACAAAGTACAAGCCTTGTGAAACAACCCCTACAATTAGACCTCAAAAAATTCTACAATAAATTTCAATGGTTTGTGAAGTCATAAAAAGTCTTTTACCTAAGTTTCACAAGTTTTTAGTGAGTGAGCAATCCATAATAAATGTTTGACTATTTTAGGCAAATTGGTAGCTTGTGAATGAAGTACAGAGAATAATCATCTTAAAATTGTAACAAAATCCATACAAGAGTATAATGACCTAAAAAGTTTACTTCCCCAATTTCATGTCTTCCTAATTAACAAAGAGATGATAGTAAACAAAATACTTTAAGGGGAAAATCTATTAGTTATAAAGGAACTATCAAATATATTATTCCAAATCCTCAATATGATTTTTTAAAGGCTCCTATGAACCCTAAGATCTCTCTACCCAAGTTTCATGGCCTTTTACTAAGTTTTGATGGATCATTGTGCTTACACAAGTGGGGTGCCCTAAAATAGGGTTAGGGTTTTGAGGGGTGTATCAATCTCCAAACCTCCTAAGATTTTGGCCAGAGGACTTTAACTTTACTAGTCCCCTCTCCACCAAAAATCACAACCATACAAGGGCATTTGACCCCATGCCCTTCACAAATCCCCCCAAGTCCAACCTAAAGGTTTGAACATGGTTCCTAGGGCATACCTACCCCAAACCACCCTATAAACCATAGGGGGTTGCTAAGGGTCAAAACAAACAAGTGTCCCAAGTTTCAGCCACTAGTGATGTGGTTTGGTAACCTAAAATCACCAAGTGCACTTTTTACCCAAATGCCCCTTAATGGGCATAATTAGGGATTACTCATTTCCTAACCAAATCATCTCCAAATGAGATGGAACTTTTTCCAGAGCCTCCTTATGACCCTATGGGCCCTCCACCAAAGTTTTGGTGAATTTGGAGGTCATTAGACCCCTTAATTGAGCCATACCAAGAGTATTAAATTTTTACAAAAACTATAGGAAAAGTTTCTCCAAAAATTCTCATTTTTGGATATGTTATAGATATAGGTTAGACTAACCCCCACCCAAAATTTCAGGGCATTTGAGTTTCTGGATTGATGGGGGCACTCAAGATGGTCTATGACCTAGCCTAGGGACACCTTTCACCAAAATGGGTTCTGTGGTCTGACCACTTACCTAAATTGGATGAAATTAATTTTAAATTAAAGTATATCACAAAGGGATACAACTTTCATGTTCACAACTTTTTCTGTAGGAGGGCCTAAGTAGTTTTAATAAATAGAAACATTAAATTCTAAATCTATGACAGAAATGAAATTAAAATAACCCAACTATAGCTTTATACAAATTACTATTCCACACTAATCTTGAAGCATAACGGGTGGCATCCCTTCATCTCCTACCTCTAGCCGACGACTAGGATTCACCCATCCTGGAGCTGTTTCTTCTTGCTGCCTCCGGCCACCCAGCAGCCTCCCCGGCCGGCCGCCGCCACCACCACCTCTGTCGAGGTGGTGGCTATCGCCAGGCGGCGGCACAGCCGCCGGAGGGGCTTTTTCTGGTGAGCCCGAGAGTGGAAATTTCATGGTAAAATCATGAAAATCAAAACTCCAATCAGGCTCAATTGATCCAGATTCTCAACCATATTGAATCCTAAGATCTATCCACAGACCAAGAGGAAGGGGAGGACCTCAATCGCAGCTTGGAGGCGTGCTGATCGACGGGAGGCCATTGCGGTGGTGGCGGTGGTCGGAATTCTGCAACTGCACAGTGGAAGGCCTCGATTTCCTCAGGCAAGGGGTGTAAACGACTCCTGGGATTCTTGTGATGGATCTTAAAGGGAGAAATTGGGAAGGGGAGTGGCCAAACATCAATGGCCATTAATGGCCTTCAATGGGGGGTTCGGCCAAGAGGTGGGGGAGGTGTAACTGCCCTGAGGAGGCTTGGAAACTACTGGAAACTCCTCCTCTTCCCCAAAGGAGTTCAATTCAGCCAAAATTGGTATCAGACTTCTGGTTTCGGTCACGCTTAAATGAATTCGTGGACGAATTCACTTTAAGGGGTGGTGAGCACATTGTGTGCGTCATCGTTATAACATGAAAAGAACCCATGAATGTCCACTTAGGAATGAAAATACAAATGTTTGAGGAACCTACGTGTTCTTATAATTGCTGTTTGTAGTAGTGTTTGGTCGCTTATCGGTGTTTTTGCGCAATTATAGGTGACCAGAAGTGGTGTTGGGCCGTCTGAACGGCCAGGTTCTGAGGCGAGCAGTGCGCCAAGCGATACGCCTGCAACACCTTTGTCTGCCGAGACCATTAGGTTGGTGTCACAACCCGCATTTTCTCAGTATAAAAATGCTATCAGAGTGAGAGAAAATACGCGATCGTGATGCCACGCCGTGCAGGGGACAACTGCAGACGTTCAGGCAACCCTGACCTAACACTTATCTTCATGAAAAGATTCAGAATTTGGTTTAAAAACCTTATTTTATTAGGGCGAGCTGACCGTGTCCCTCGGTCTGGTGGGTCAACTAGTCCACGAGTTTAGAAAGTATAGATTTTACAGCGGAAAAACATTTGATTAATTCATTTATTAACCTATATGGAAATAAACTCAGCACAAGATGCAATGAACATGGGACTTCTAGATTTACTGTAGGTAAGAAAACAGTTTTATAGCCCTTAAAATAGTGATTTGATCTTTTGAAAAACAAGCTAAAGAGTCATGCAGGAAAATGCAGTTTTATTTTATATTAAAATACCTAACATGTATCCTAACATAAAGCATTCCCAGAGAGCAAGTACTAAGCTAAAAGCAAGTAAAACAGCACGAGTAGTAAGTAGTCTATCTCGGAAGTCTAAAACTATGGGCGTCAACAGCTGACACGAACCCATAGAAAATCTATCAAGTCTAACAAAAGTCTACCTCAAAACCCTGAGGTGGAACTAAAAGCGGTGGCGGCAGCCCGCAGCACCAGCAACACAACCCTGTCAGCTAACTCTGCTCCTGTCCTGGACCTGGGGTATTCAAAAGAAGAACACCTCAGAAAGCAAGTTACAAGCGGTGCAAGAGTAAAAAGAAAGCTAACAAACCTCGAAACGAGTGCGGTAAAACAAACAGCTGCAAAAGGAGTCAGAAACATGATATAGGAAATCAAAACAGCAAATCTAACAAGTCAGGAAAACTAGGCTAGAACAGCCTGCACAAACTATCACATCTACTATCAGAGTTCTTCTTTATTTCTTTTCTTCGGTATTCTAGTCATTCAGTATTTTGAATTGAGACAAATCGGCTCATCGGGACAGAGTGCTGTGCCGGGGGAGTAGGTCCACTACGTGCATAAACCCAGCCTAAAGGCACTATGCCGAGGGAGAAACCCCAACGCACACAGTCCTACAGCTAAGGTAACATGCCGGGGATGAAAATCCACCACGCGCACAGACTTCGCCCTAAGGCACTGTGCCGTGGGAGAAACCCCAACGCGCACGGACCATTTCAAGCTTTCTTCATTTCATAAAATTTGTGTCGTGGGAGAAACCCCACGCGCACAGACCGTTTCATAATTTCTTTAATCCATAACGTATTATTCATTTTCTTTAGTTAAGGTTCGTGTATTAGTTCGAATTGAACGGACAATGCGACACGTCGATCGGAACGGTACGACAACGATTCGCACGACTATACATTTTGCACAAATTATACTCGTCAAGTCGACGAGACGATCGAAACGTCGCGACCACTACGACATGTCCGTAAACCAGCACGGCGCTTCCGTAAACCGTTACGTTTCCGACGGGATCGCTCGCGAAAATTATTTTATTCGCGAGACGACACGCGTAATCTTCCTAGACGGCGAAACCTACGGAAAATCGTGACTTCCTAACGAATAATTTTACGCGAAATATAACGAATTAGGAGCGAAATTAACGACGGAAGAAATTGACGAGGGAAACACCACTTGCCTCGGAATTTGGTCTTCAATCAACTCCTCAACGTAGATCCGCCCAAAAGAAGACACGAGGAGGCGAGATCTACGAAAAACGGACGAAATGAGGCTAGGGCCGAAAAACTCCATGGCGAAAAGGTCACCGAAACAGGAAAGGCTTACCGAAATCTCGAAGCTCTCGTCGAGAGCTTTCCAACGCCGCGATCGGATCGAAATTCCGTCCACCGGATCGGCGGTGGCGGCCGCCGGAAGATTCGCGAACGAAAGGCTTCCGCCTCGCTTTTCTCGCACAGGAAGGGGGGGGCTGCTGGTTCGGAGGAAGGAGAAGAGGCTTTTTATATATATATATATATATGTACTTAATAATAATATTAATATAATAATAATTATATATATACTTAATAATACTTAATATATACATATAAATAAAGGGGGGGGGGCTGCTTGATCGGCGGGAAAGGCAAGGGGGGCAATACACGCCGATCGGCGTGTATCAACAGCCCCTATTTTTTTTTTTTTTTTTATTATTATTTTTTTTATTTTTTTAAAACTCTTTATATATATATAATAATAGTATATATATATCGTTACGGATGGCCAAACGCGCGCCGAATCGAACGAAATTCGCACCATAGGCGAAGGACGACGCTACGAATCCAACGGCGAAATCGAAACCGAATTCCGACGCACCGTTTTCGAGATAAAAATTTCTAAAGCTAACGGCGTACGCGAAAACATAAAAACTTCAATCGCGCGCCGAGGCACCAAAAATGCTCGGAACGCGACGAAATTTGACGAGCAAGTCTAAAATTAGCCAATTTAATTTCTTAACGTAAAATTTTCCACTTCCGGCGCAAATCCCAATATTTGGCCGGTCAAACCTAGCGGACTCACAATGAGCTAACGGCGATGCGTCGTCAACTCGCGGAAACGTAACGCCCTTACGTCAAAATGACGTCACCGACACGATAAAATAATTTACGAAAACCTGGGGCGTTACAGTCACCCCACCAAAAAGGAAGTTTCGTCCCGAAACTTGAGACGTGGAACGAAAACAAAAGAACAGAGGGAGAGGCAAGCTAGAGAAGGAATTCTCAAACAGACTACTAACCTGGAAATTCTAGGCGAAAAGCTGAGGATGAGATTCTCTCATCGAGGATTCCAATTCCCAAGTCGCACTTCTAGCATCCTGATTGCGCCAGAGAACCTTGACCATTGGGATTGTCTTCCTTCTCAGCACCCGATCTTGCGATTCCAGAATCCGAACAGGTTCTTCGACATAAGAAAGATTAGGCTGCAACTGAGGCACAGAGTCAAGAATTTGACGGTCGCTATGAATACACTTTCGCAACTGGCTCACGTGAAACACGTCGTGAACACCAGGGAAAGAAACAGGCAACTCCAGTCTGTAGGCAGAAACTCCGATGCGCTCCAGAATCAGAAAAGGTCCCACATATCTGGGATCCAGCTTGTGGTTCCTTCCAAATCTCTTAACACCTGGCATCGGCGAGACCTTCAGAAACACCATGTCCCCAACTGCAAACTCCAGATCAACTCTACGCTGATTTGCATACTTTTCATATCGCTCTTGAGCCAACTTCAGCTTTTCACGTATATGTGTCACTGAAATGCTCATTTCCTCTAAAGCTTCCGGACCCAGCAAAGGCTTCTCACCAACCTCTGCCCAGAAGAGGGGAGTTCTACAACGCCTACCATATAAGGCTTCAAAGGGTGCCATCTGCAAACTCTCCTGATAGCTGTTATTGTACGCGAATTCCATCAGTCCGAGGCGTTTATCCCAAGGTCCACCATGGTCCAGAATATAGCATCTTATCATGTCTTCCAAAATTTGATTCACTCTTTCTGTCTGACCATTTGTCTGAGGATGATAGGCCGTAGAATACCTAAGGTCAGTACCTAGAGCCCCTTGCAAGCTCTGCCAGAAACGAGACATGAATCGGGAATCTCTATCTGACACGATATTCATAGGCACACCATGCAGCCTGATAACTTCGTCCAAGTAAAGCTCTGCTATCTTTTCCATAGAATAATCAATCTTGAAAGGCACAAAGTGGGCACACTTGGTCAGTCTGTCCACAATGACCCATACTGCATCATGCCCTCGAGGCGATCTAGGCAAACCGGTTATAAAATCCATGGATATTCTTTCCCATTTCCAACTCGGTATATCTAAAGGCGTTAACTTACCACCCGGCCTTCTATGATCAGCTTTTACACACTGGCAGGTATAACATTCAGATACAAATCTTGCGATGTCATTCTTCATACCTGACCACCAAACAATCTGCTTCAAATCTCTGTACATTTTCGTGGAACCCGGATGATAAGCAACACTTGATCCATGCGCTTCACTGCATATCATTACTCGAATGCTCTCAACAGCGGGAATACAATACCTGCCGCGGTACTTTAGGGTACCCACATCATCAATTGAAAAGTCAGGTAATTCCCCTTTCTCAGTTCTATTGTGGAGGTGCTGCAAGTCAGGGTCATCTTTCTGATGCAGCCTAGTGAGAGTGATCCACGAAGGCTCTTCCACTTCTAAGCCACTCGGCGAAGCGCTATTCCCTATAGTTATATCCATGAGCAAAAACTCTTCTGCAAGCGATTGCACCGAGAGATTAAAGATATGTGCAGGCTTTCGGCTCAAGGCGTCCGCTACTACGTTAGCCTTGCCGGGATGATAAAGGATATCGACTTCGTAGTCCGCAACATATTCAAACCACCTACGCTGGCGCAGATTCAACTCCTTCTGAGTGAATACATACTTCAAACTTTTGTGGTCTGTGTAGATTTTACACGAAACTCCATACAAGAGATGTCTCCACAACTTTAAAGCATAAACGACAGCCGCAAATTCCAAGTCGTGCGTAGGATAATTTCTTTCATGAATCTTCAATTGTCTCGATCCATACGCAATCACTTTGCCTTCCTGCATCAACACACAACCAAGTCCAACTCGCGAGGCGTCCACATAAACAACATACTCCACTCCTTCTCTAGGCAAAGTCAACACTGGAACAGAACTCAGTCTTCTCTTGAGTTCCTGAAAAGCTTCTTCACGGGCTTCACTCCAAACAAACGCCGTGTTCTTCTGCGTGAGTCTGGTCAACGACGAAGAAAGCACAGAGAATCCTTCCACAAATCTTCTGTAATAACCTGCCAACCTTAAGAAGCTCCTTATCTCCTTAGGCGTCGTAGGCCTCTTCCATTCCAAGACTGCAGCTATCTTTGAGGGATCCACTGAGATACCGTCCTTGCTTATAATGTGTCCTAGGAATGACACTTGAGACAACCAGAACTCACACTTGCTAAGCTTTGCATACAGTTTGTGCTCTCTCAGAGTAGCCAGAACCAGCCGTAAGTGCAAGGCGTGCTCTTCAGCATTTCTAGAGTATACGAGGACATCATCAATGAATACCACCACGAACTTATCCAGAAAATCTTTGAATACTCTGTTCATCATGTCCATAAAAGCTGACGGTGCATTTGTTAATCCAAACGACATCACCAGAAATTCAAAGTGACCATATCGGGAACGAAAAGTGGTTCGCGGCACGTCTGACTTACGGATTCTCAACTGATGGTAGCCCGAACGAAGGTCAATCTTCGAGAATACGGAACTACCCCGAAGCTGATCGAACAAGTCGTCTATCCTTGGCAATGGATATCTATTTTTGATGGTCACCTTATTTAGCTCTCTATAATCTATACACAGCCTCAATGTTCCATCATTTTTCTTCACGAAGAGGACTGGTGCACCCCAGGGGGAAGAACTGGGTCTAATAAAACCACACTGAAGCAGTTCATCTAACTGAGAACGCAGCTCCTCTAACTCACGCGGAGCCATGCGGTACGGTGCTTTCGCGATAGGGTGAGTGCCTGGCTCGAGATCTATAACAAACTCCACCTCTCACTCAGGTGGAAGTCCTGGAAGACTAACTGGAAAAACATCCGGAAACTCGCACACCACAGAAACGTCCTCAACCCGAGGCACAACAGGTGCAATTTCCAAAACAGAAATAGAGACAAGAAAAGAGTCACAACCCGACTCTAGAAACTTACGAGCACGCACCGCAGAAATGATTGGAGATTCTTGACGTGATATACCATACACACTCATGGGCTGGCCTTTGTCATCTTTGAAATCCAAGCGCTTTTGCTTGCACTGAATGACGGCATCATAGCTGGACAGCCAATCCATGCCTAAAATCACGTCAAAGTCTCCCAAGTCTAACAACTTCAAATCCGCAAAAGCTAGAAAACCACCAAGGAGGATAGGGCATTTTTGGATACCCTGACTTGACATCACCAACTCTCCTGAAGGGAATTTGACATTCAGAGAAGTGTCAAGCTGGTCGAAATCCCATCGATGTCGGTCTACAAAACTCCTCGCTACAAAGGAGTGAGTAGCACCCGAATCGAACAGAACACGCGCCCACTTATCCTTCACCTTAAATTCACCTAAACACAATGCGCGCACAACTAAAATACAAGAACTAAAAGTCCACCAAAACAGATTACTAGCCGAGATAGAGACTAACCAGAGATCACTTGAGCCGATGATTGAGCTTCTTCCTTTGTCAGCACATTTAACTTTCCTTTTCCCTTGTCCAAGAGTATAGGGGGCGGCGGTAGAGTTTGCAACGGAACTACATGCAATGCAGGTTGAAACTGCGGGCAATTAGCCTTAAAGTGCCCTTTCTGGCCACAGAGAAAACAAGCTCCAGCCTTCTTATGACAATGAGCCACATCGTGCCCGCTCCTCTGGCAGTAGGTACAGACAAGGGTTCCTTTCGGTGCATCCTGAATCGCGTGGATCTGAGACTGCTTCTGCGCATCCCGCCTCTTAAAGCACCTTTCCATCGGGTGCCCAGGCTTGCCACAGAAGCTGCATACTTCTTTTCGATCTTTCTTCACCACAGGGCCAGACGCCCTTGCACTACCACTGTCATCAGACTTCCTCTTATCTTTCCTTGCCATCATTCCTCGATTCTTTGCATTTTCTATCGACTCAACCTTCAAGGCAGCTTCCAGCACTTCCGCGAAGGTCTCTGATTTGTACGCACTTGCCAATTGCTGGATGTCAAACCTCAGACCACCCAAGAAGCGCTTTACCCTGCTTTCTTCAGACGCTACTAGCTCGGGGGCAAAACGACTGAGCTTACTGAATTCGATCTCGTACTCGCTGACAGTAAGTTGTCTCTGCTTAAGATACAGGAAATTATTCATCAGACGGTCTTGCTCGACCGACGGAAGAAACTTCTTTCGCAACATACTCTTAAACGAATCCCATGTGCATCCATCTGTAAGGTTCTCCTTCTCTTTGATCCACCAACTCTTCGCAAGACCTTTGAGTTGATAAGCCCC
The DNA here is from genome assembly GCA_039513925.1 of Platanthera zijinensis. Taxonomy (NCBI): domain Eukaryota; kingdom Viridiplantae; phylum Streptophyta; class Magnoliopsida; order Asparagales; family Orchidaceae; genus Platanthera; species Platanthera zijinensis. Next base: position 155,487,881 of record CM077086.1, read on the forward strand.
AATCATTACCTTTTGATCGGCGGAGACGCCAGAATAAGAGAACATCTCCTCGATGGATATAACCCAATCATCTAACGCCACGAAGTCTGCCTTACCATCATAGGTAGGGGGTCCCAAACGCTGGAAATGAGAAATGAAATTCATCGCTGGAGGCAGTACAACTGGGGGTACTAACGCAGGAGGAGTAGGAACAGCTTGTTCTACTGCAGGGTCCTGCGCTATAGGCTGCTGCCTAGCAGTGACAGCTAATAACGACTGAATCTGTGACTGCATGTCCAACATCTGCCTCGTCAAGGCCTCATTACTTTGACGCAATCCTTCGATCACTGCTTCACTCTGAGCACCGGAAGACTCTCCCTCAGACTGGGGAGTCGATCTTGTCGCAATACGCTTTGGCGGCATTTCTACAGAACAAACATACTACAATTAATACCTAGTTTAAGACACCTAAGCTAGAAACTCAGATATCCTAACTCAGATCAGACCGGAATAGACAGATACTTACTCTAGCTGCTACCTTGCTCTGGGGATCAATAAATGATGTTATGCTCTCACTGACACTTGTGATAATGATATGAATGCATAAATGATCAATTTTTCCCTTTTTTAAAAAAAAAAATCATGTGTGTACATATGTCATCATGTAGATCTTTAACTTGGCACGTGTGCTTATGCAATGAAATGTTATGTATGAAGTGTTATGCATTCTAAAAAGAAGCCCTAGTGCATGTTATGAGCGGCGTACACATACAATATTATGCATCCCATACTACATAATATTGTATGCAACGAAAAAGTAAAACGTGCTAATGGGCATCCATGTAGTGGTGGTTATGCATCCCATACTACATAACCGTTACATGTTGCCACCTATGGTGGATCCATATACAAACACATATTATGCATCCCATACTACATAATATGCCCCGTATACTTCTTATTATGCTATGAGTGTAGTGTTCATGCTTCCATCAAGATCTACAGATGACATATCGGTGTGTGTATGCAATGAAAAGAAACTCAACGCTGGAGGTTTTGCTTAAGGGAAAGTTGTTCGACTGTCTTGTCAAACCAACCACCCCTCTTGCAAAACCTCCCTCTGATACCAACTGTCACAACCCGCATTTTCTCAGTATAAAAATGCTATCAGAGTGAGAGAAAATACGCGATCGTGATGCCACGCCGTGCAGGGGACAACTGCAGACAATCAGGCAACCCTGACCTAACACTTATCTTCATGAAAAGATTCAGAATTTGGTTTAAAAACCTTATTTTATTAGGGCGAGCTGACCGTGTCCCTCGGTCTGGTGGGTCAACTAGTCCACGAGTTTAGAAAGTATAGATTTTACAGCGGAAAAACATTTGATTAATTCATTTATTAACCTATATAGAAATAAACTCAGCACAAGATGCAATGAACATGGGACTTCTAGATTTACTGTAGGTAAGAAAACAGTTTTATAGCCCTTAAAATAGTGATTTGATCTTTTGAAAAACAAGCTAAAGAGTCATGCAGGAAAATGCAGTTTTATTTTATATTAAAATACCTAACATGTATCCTAACATAAAGCATTCCCAGAGAGCAAGTACTAAGCTAAAAGCAAGTAAAACAGCACGAGTAGTAAGTAGTCTATCTCGGAAGTCTAAAACTATGGGCGTCAACAGCTGACACGAACCCATAGAAAATCTATCAAGTCTAACAAAAGTCTACCTCAAAACCCTGAGGTGGAACTAAAAGCGGTGGCGGCAGCCCGCAGCACCAGCAACACAACCCTGTCAGCTAACTCTGCTCCTGTCCTGGACCTGGGGTATTCAAAAGAAGAACACCTCAGAAAGCAAGTTACAAGCGGTGCAAGAGTAAAAAGAAAGCTAACAAACCTCGAAACGAGTGCGGTAAAACAAACAGCTGCAAAAGGAGTCAAAAACATGATATAGGAAATCAAAACAGCAAATCTAACAAGTCAGGAAAACTAGGCTAGAACAGCCTGCACAAACTATCACATCTACTATCAGAGTTCTTCTTTATTTCTTTTCTTCGGTATTCTAGTCATTCAGTATTTTGAATTGAGACAAATCGGCTCATCGGGACAGAGTGCTGTGCCGGGGGAGTAGGTCCACTACGTGCATAAACCCAGCCTAAAGGCACTATGCCGAGGGAGAAACCCTAACGCACACAGTCCTACAGCTAAGGTAACATGCCGGGGATGAAAATCCACCACGCGCACAGACTTCGCCCTAAGGCACTGTGCCGTGGGAGAAACCCCAACGCGCACAGACCATTTCAAGCTTTCTTCATTTCATAAACTTTGTGCCGTGGGAGAAACCCCACGCGCACAGACCGTTTCATAATTTCTTTAATCCATAATGTATTATTCATTTTCTTTAGTTAAGGTTCGTGTATTAGTTCGAATTGAACGGACAATGCGACACGTCGATCGGAACGGTACGACAACGATTCGCGCGACTATACATTTTGCACAAATTATACTCGTCAAGTCGACGAGACGATCGAAACGTCGCAACCACTACGACATGTCCGTAAACCAGCACGGCGCTTCCGTAAACCGTTACGTTTCCGACGGGATCGCTCGCGAAAATTATTTTATTCGCGAGACGACACGCGTAATCTTCCTAGACGGCGAAACCTACGGAAAATCGTGACTTCCTAACGAATAATTTTATGCGAAATATAACGAATTAGGAGCGAAATTAACGACGGAAGAAATTGACGAGGGAAACACCACTTGCCTCGGAATTTGGTCTCCAATCAACTCCTCAACGTAGATCCGCCCAAAAAAAGACACGAGGAGGCGAGATCTACGAAAAACGGACGAAATGAGGCTAGGGCCGAAAAAATCCATGGCGAAAAGGTCACCGAAACGGGAAAGGCTTACCGAAATCTCGAAGCTCTCGCCGAGAGCTTTCCAACGCCGCGATCGGATCGAAATTCCGTCCACCGGATCGGCGGTGGCGGCCGCCGGAAGATTCGCGAACGAAAGGCTTCCGCCTCGCTTTTCTCGCACAGGAAGGGGGGGGGCTGCTGGTTCGGAGGAAGGAGAAGAGGCTTTTTATATATATATATGTACTTAATAATAATATTAATATAATAATAATTATATATATACTTAATAATACTTAATATATACATATAAATAAAGGGGGGGGGGCTGCTTGATCGGCGGGAAAGGCAAGGGGGGCAATACACGCCGATCGGCGTGTATCATCAACCCCCTTTTTTTTTTTATTATTATTATTTTTTTTATTTTTTTAAAACTCTTTATATATATATATAATAATAGTATATATATATCGTTACGGAGGGCCAAACGCGCGCCGAATCGAACGAAATTCGCACCGTAGGCGAATGACGACGCTACGAATCCAACGGCGAAATCGAAACCGAATTCCGACGCACCGTTTTCGAGATAAAAATTTCTAAAGCTAACGGCGTACGCGAAAACATAAAAACTTCAATCGCGCGCCGAGGCACCAAAAATGCTCGGAACGCGACGAAATTTGACGAGCAAGTCTAAAATTAGCCAATTTAATTTCCTAACGTAAAATTTTCCACTTCCGGCGCAAATCCCAATATTTGGCCGGTCAAACCTAGCGGACTCAAAACGAGCTAACGGCGACGCGTCGTCAACTCGCGGAAACGTAACGCCCTTACGTCAAAATGACGTCACCGACACGATAAAATAATTTACGAAAACCTGGGGCGTTACAGTTGGTGGCAGAAGCGGTCATGGCAATGATTAATGCGCAGCCTGCAAGGAAGGTGCAGCAGCCTGCTCCTGCTGTAGAGCAAGTACCGCTTCAGACGGCAGAGCAAAGGAGGGTTGAGCAGGTGGTGGTGGAGCCAGAGTTGCCTCGGAGAGCAACTGAAAAACAACTGAAGCATGTCATGGGCTTTCATCCACCGGTGTTCACGGGGGTAGAAACCCCGACCCAAGCAGAGGATTGGCTCTCAAGGGTCAACAGGGTGATGACTGCGACGGAAACTGAAGAGTGGCAGAAGACCACTATAGCGACGTTCCTTTTGGATGGGGACGCAAGACTGTGGTGGGAGGGCCTAGAGCTGCATCAATTGAGGGGAAGGTCATTGGCCGAAGTTCCGATAGAGGAGTTTGCGAGACTATTTATGCCTCGATACCTCCCCTCGGCGCAGAGGATCGCGCTAGAGAGCGAATTCCAGAAGTTGGTGCAGGGTGATAGCACCGTTGATGAATACCTCCACGAGTTTACTCGGTTGGGGAGATATACCGGCGCTACCTTCGCAGACGAGGAGCGCAAGACGAGCCGCTTTTATGAAGGGCTAAGGGATGATTTGAGGTTGCTGTTATCGGGGCCCAAGGCGCAGGGTTTCATGACCCTGGTCAGTTCGGCACGATCCTTGGAGAAGGATATGAGAAACGTGCAAGCGAAGAAAGAAAGGGAATCCGGTGGCAAGAAATCAGAGTTCAAGCCGCCGACTACATCGAAGTCGGGCTACCGTAGATTCTTTAAGAAAGCTAAGACTTCGGGTCCAGCTCCTTCTGCAGGTGCCTCGGGGACAACTACCAATCGAACCCCGGGCGCTTGTTTCACGTGTGGAAAGCCGGGGCACTTTGCCCGTGACTGCTGGAATGGACACTCAAAGTCCGAAAGGAAACAAGGAGCTACCTACGAGGAAAAGGGCAAAGCGGTGGAGTCGACCGCGTCCCACTATGCTCCGACTCAGCCTAGAGTCTACAACTTGGGCCAGCAGGAGGCCATCAAGCAAGCGGATGTGGTGACAGGTATGAGTTAATTTATGCAAGTTGACTTGAGAATACTATTACCTATTGCTTGTTAAGCTAATGTCTTTTGCTTAGGCTTTGTGGTAATTAGCGATAGTCCGGCACGAGCACTGTTCGACACTGGTGCTTCGCATTCTTTCTTGTCCGAACAGTTTATATCGCGCATCGGAGTCCCTTCTTCGATGGCGAAGGACAAGTTAGATGTGTTGCTACCGAATGGATGCTCGATGCGTGCGGACAGAGTGTGCGCCGTGAAGGTTCACATAGGGAGCCAAGAGTTCGACTTGCTAGCGTCGTTATTGCCGTTAGTAGAGTTCGATGTTATCTTTGGAATGGATTGGCTGTCAGAGCAGAAGGCTTGGATCGATTGCGACCGTAAGGAGGTCAAGCTGGGTGTAGGGCGGGAGACTACTTTCGAGGGGCTTAAGGGGTCGAGCAAGACACTAATGTCTGCTCTTCAGGTGGTGAAGGCAGTTCGTGCTGGTGCAGAGCTGTTCTTTGCAATAGTGGGGGCTGTGGAGCCAAAGTCCCCGTTGGATAGCATTCCCGTGGTTTGCGAATACCCCGATGTATTCCCGGATAGCCTTCCCGGAGCCCCACCGCAGCGAGAGATTGATTTTACGATCGAGCTCGTGCCGGGTGCCAAACCCGTGTCACGTGCTCCTTATAGGTTGGCGCCAAAGGAGATGGCGGAGTTGAAGGTTCAGTTGGAGGAACTAATGGAGCAAGGTTATATGCATCCAAGTTCGTCGCCTTGGAGCGCACCGGTCCTCTTCGTTAAAAAGAAGGACGGTAGTATGCGGCTGTGCATCGACTACAGAGAATTGAACAAGTTGACGGAGAAGAACAAGTACCCGATCCCGAGGATTGATGATCTCTTTGATTAGTTAGTCGGATCGTCTGTATACTCCAAGTTGGACTTGAAGTCGGGGTACTATCAGCTGAGGATCAGGGAATGTGATATCCCAAAGACGGCGTTCAGTACGAGGTACAGGCATTTCGAGTTCACGGTCATGCCGTTTGGACTGACAAATGCGCCATCGGTGTTTATGGATCTGATGAACAGGACGTTCAGAGATTTCCTGGATCGCTTTGTGATCGTCTTTATTGACGATATTTTGGTATACTCGCAGTGCGAAGAAGACCACTTCAAGCATTTGCATTTGGTGTTGGAGACTTTGAGGAGGAATGAGCTTTACGCAAAGTTCTCCAAGTGCGAGTTCTGGCTACCCTCAGTAGCGTTCCTTGGTCATATAGTGAGTGGGGAAGGTATAGCGGTGGATCCGGCGAAGATTGTTGCGATACGGGAGTGGCCTGCGTTATCTTCTGTCGCGGAAGTCCGTTGTTTTCTCGGGCTTGCCGGATATTACAGGCGCTTCGTAGAGAACTTCTCGCGGGTAGCGTTACCTCTCACGAAGTTGACAAGAAAGGATCAGAAATTCCTGTGGACGCAAGAGTGCGTGCAAGCTTTTGAGGAGCTGAAGAGGCGGTTGACCACGGCGCCAGTGCTTAGTTCGCCGAGTGGGACCGAGGGCTTTGAGGTGTATAGCGACGCTTCGGGTAGTGGCTTGGGCTGCGTATTGTTGCAGTATGGTAGCGTGATAGCGTATGGATCGCGTCAGCTAAAGGTGCATGAAAGAAATTATCCGGTGCACGACTTGGAGTTGGCGGCCGTGATTTTTGCACTAAAGTTGTGGAGGCACTACCTATACGGCGTAAGAGTCGATATATACACCGATCACAAGAGCCTAAAATACTTGTTGGATCAAAAGGACCTTAATATGAGGCAGAGGAGGTGGATGGAGTTCCTGGGGGACTACACCTTCAAGATACATTCTATACCCGGGAAGGGCAACGCAGTTGCGGATGCGCTGAGCCGCAGGGCTCCCGCCCGAGCCAACTGGTTGTCGGTGCATGATGAGCGGCTAGTGCGGGAGTTGGAGGAGCTTGAGATCTGTTGCGTTGACAAGCAGACGAGCGCCAAAGCAATGTTAAACTGGACAGAGGTGCAGTATGACCTGGCTGACCGGGTTCGGCAGGCATTGGAGTTAGATGACTCCATGAAAGAGCTTATGGAGGCCGCTCTGGATGGGTCAAATTCCCAGTTCTCGGTGGATGATGGTTTGTTAAGAAAGGATCATCAGTTGTGCGTCCCGAGTGGGGGTAACCTCCGGGCGGAGTTGATGTACGAGGCTCATCATACCAAGTACTCAATCCACCCAGGGAGCACGAAGATGTATCGTGATCTCAAGAAGCTGTTTTGGTGGCCGGGGCTTAAGAAAGATGTGGCGTTGTACGTGGCTAAATGCCAAACGTGCGCCTTGGTGAAGGCGGAGTGCCAAAAGCCAGGAGGATTTCTGAAATCCTTGTCTATACCGGAGTGGAAATTCGATGATATATCTATGGACTTTGTGCACGGGTTGCCAAGGTCGCAGAAGGGAAACGACGCCATTTGGGTGATCGTTGACAGATTGACGAAAGTGTCGCATTTCTTACCGATGAGGAAGGATGATCCAGTAGAGAAATTGACAAAGCTCTATGTGGATAGCATTGTGCGCTTGCACGGGGTGCCCCGCAGTATTGTGAGTGATCGCGATGGGCGTTTCACGTCCAATGACTGGAGGCTAGTGCATCAATTTTTGGGCTCCAAACTGAAGTTTAGCACGGCGTTTCATCCGCAGACGGATGGCCAGACCGAGAGAGTCAACAGAACCTTGGAAGACATGCTCCACATGTGTACGTTGGACTTCGGTAAGAGGTGGGAGGACCACCTATACTTGGTCGAATTTGCTTATAATAATAGTTATCAAGCAAGCATTCAGATGGCACCGTTCGAAGCTCTTTACCGAAGAAAATGTCGCACGCCGTTGTCGTGGTTAGAAACGGGTGAGTCCAAGCTTTATCAGCGTCAAGACATTGAAGATGCCACTTCTTTAGTGCATACTATACGGGAGCAGTTGCGGATTGCCCAGGATAGGCAAGCCAAGTATTATAATACCAAGCATAGGAACGTGGAAATCAGTGTTGGCGATTGGGTGTACTTGAAGATCAAGCCGTTCAAGGGTGTCTCACGGATTCGACGCTTGAAAAAGTTGAGTCCGAGATACCTTGGGCCATTTGAGATTCTGGAGCGGATCGGAGAAGCAGCTTATAGGTTGAGGTTATTAGCAGAGTTAAGTGCTTTGCACGATGTATTCCACATCTCGGTTTTGCGGAAGGTAGTGCAAGAGCCTTCGCAGGTGTTAGCGGCCGACCAAGTACCGGTTGAGGAAGGGTTGACAACGAAAATCAAGCCCATATCTATTGAGGATTTCGAAGTCAAGCGGCTTCGGAACAAGGAAATCAGAATGGTGAAGGTCCGTTAAGATAACTGCGGACGCGAGGAGCTCTCTTGGGAGCGAGAGCAGTCAATGCGCGAGGAGTACCCCGAGTTGTTCCCCTCAGGTACTCGTTATGTTTATGTTTTTGTGTAGTCTATGTTCTTAATTTCGGGATGAAATTCTCTTAAGGGGGAGGGAGTTGTAAGACCCCAACCTCGGAGTTGATCGCGGGGCGATCAATCAGCGCTTTTGGAGGTCTGAACAGGGGCACACGGCCAGGCACACGGCCGTGTGCCTACCCGTGTTCAGTGGTTTTGTGCAGTCTCGAGTCAGAGAAGTACACGGCCTGAGACACACGGCCGTGTCTCAAGCCGTGTGTGGGGCACACGGCCTCGAACACGGCCGTGTTCGAAGCCGTGTTCTGGAAACCCGACGATCGTTCTGAAGCTCCAGGTAACACGGCCCGTGGCACACGGCCGTGTCTGGACCCGTGTCGATCGGCGAGTGAGCTACACGGCCAGGCACACGGCCGTGTGCCAACCCGTGTTCGGCCCAGATTTTGTTATTTTGGATCTAATCTCGGCCGTTCATTCCCTTGGATCTGGATCTGACGGTGGGGGCTGCTCCTGGGGGGTTATTAGCCGGGAAATGGGGGGAGAAACCCTCATTTTCATCTTGAGTTCTCTTTCTACATCCTAGAGAGAGGGGAGAGCTCCATTAGTGGTGTGAGGCCAAAATCCGGCCGCCGGAGGAGGTTCGAAGCTCCAAATCGCGATCCGAGCCCAGATCCGCGGAGGCGACGACGTTGCGAAGCTTTCTAGCCGCGTAGTTTGCGATGGCGCCGCGGAAAAACGCAAGGGTAACGATTCTTTATCTTGGGCATGTGAAGCCCTCTTTTCCTTGCATAGGAAGCCCGCTCTCGCGAGTGAGCGAAGAGTTGGAGCGCTCCTTGGGGTAGATATGTGAAGTCCCCCTTGTGTAGAGTCCGTATGCGTAAACGGACATAGGCATTGTGTGTGAAGCCTATTCGGACGTGTTGGTCCAAATCGGTGATGTTGCATTGCATTTGAACCGGGCAAGACTCCGGATGTTTGGGTGTTTTCGGGTTTTTCTATGTGGTAGATTGCATCAGGGAATCTTAGAGATTAACTCTAAGGTGCACCCGGAAAACTGGGCAAAAGCGGGTTTTGCCAACACGGAGGCCGGGGAGCCAACGTGAACATAACTAGGTTATGTGATTTTGTAGCGGAAACGGGACTCGGTGAGTCTTGGCCTGCGCATATGGCTTAAATTGTCGTTGCGGTATGAGCACGGGTCAAGCGAAACCGTACCCGGTCTATGTCGTTCGGTAGGACCGTTGGCATGGACGAGGGTCTTCGGCGGTCTATGGCTTAAATTGTCGTGACCAAGGCTAAGGAGACGAATTGCTCACATGGATGACCGTCTTAGAGGCGGTGGTGGATCGGGAACGTCTATGGCTTGAATTGACGTGACGTTGGCCGGTTCGCCGAGAATGTGCCCTGAGTGCACGGGGTGTGTGGCCGTGCGAGCCTATGCCTGTGGTGATGTGCAATTACCCTTTTATAAATGCCTATACTAATAAAGTGCAGGGAAAGAGCGTCCCCGCCCCGATTGTGGGGGCGGGATCGTTATAATTTGGTCAGCTTTGCTGACCGATGCTGTTGTTTGCCACCGGGCGGTGGTTTGTTGCTTGCAGGTACTGCGGAGCCGAGCGGGAAATAGCGGGCTAAAGCCCTTGTTGCTGTGCCGGCCCTCGAAGGCCTAATTTGTTATGTTTTTCCCGTTCATTCATGTATGGCCGGCCTGCGAGCCGATGTCTGAAAACACTATTTTGTTAAGTGAACAATGTAAGGCCTTAAGGCCAGTTCTCTTTTGTGTATGTACTCATTCCTGGGTTGTAGTAGACATTCATGCTCTGTGGCAGGGTTCTTATCTTTTTGCAACTTAATTAAATTGCTTCCGCTAGGTGTTGTGTAGGACGCTCTGATTGGTTGTATGGTTTCAACGCGTAACCAACCGGTCTGTCCGTAGTATATGGCGTCGGGCCCCGGCCGGACCTACTGTTATATGCTATATGACGGATAGGGGTGTTACATTTGGCCTCCCCAAGCCATGAATGGCCCTTCTCCTCCTCTTTCTCTTTCCTCCATTAACCCTAAGTTGAGCTTTCTCTCTCCTAGTCAGCATGGCCGATTTGATCATCATGCTAACCCTATATACAGCCCACTAAACTGATGAAAATGGATTAGGGGGGTGGTTAGACCATGTGGCTAGTGGATCCAAGCTTGGGTTAGCCCTTTTTGAACTATGTTTGACTTGACCTAGCCTAGGGTTGACATTGGTCAAATTGACCTTTTAAGCCACTATCGATGGGTCCTTGGTGACCCATTGGCCTCTCCTAGGGTCTAGGTAGGGATGTGTAGGGTTCACAGGGCACCTTGAAGGTCACATGACCCATATTAAGGGCACTTTGACCATTTTAGGGTTTTAGTTGACTTGAATCAACTTAGGCTCTAAGGTTGACCCCAATGGGTCCTTGGTGACCCATTAGCCTCTCTCTAGGGTTAAGAGGGCATGGGTGTGGTCCACATGGCTTAGGTAGGGTTAATTAACCATGGGCAGGCCAGTTTGACCCATTTAGGGTTAGGGTTGACCTTAGTCAACTCAGGCTCTAGGGTTGACCCTGATGAGTCCTTAGGGCCTTAACATGGGTTGGAGAGATCATGGTGAGGTCTTGGAGTCATGGTGAGGGCCCCTGGTCACCCTAAACTAAGGTTTAGGAATTTACTATTTGCAGACCATAGTGCTCCTATCCACACTACCATGCCCACTCGACTTTTCTTGGGCTTCCTAGGGTTTTGTCATGACAAAACCACTCCTAGGGGTCTAGTTGGAAATGGGATATTATAATTTGCGTTTGGTTTATCTGCTTTGAGGGACCATAAGTTATTCGCCAAGTTGAGTAAGTGCGAGTTTTGGTTGCCTCAGGTTTCATTTCTGGGCCATGTGATCAATAGGCATGGGATTTCAGTTTACACAGTGAAGATAGCTGCAGTGTTGGAACGGAGGAGACCTAACACACCCAAGGAGATTCGGAGCTTTTTTGGGTTGGCCGGCTATTACAGGAGATTTGTGGAAGGTTTCTCTACCTTGGTTGCACCTTTGACTAAATTGACTCAGAAGAATGTGGCTTTTGATTGGAATGATAGGTGTGAGGAAGCATTCCTTGAGCTCAAGAATAGAATATGCACTGCTCCTATTTTGACTCTGCCTACGGAGGGCATGGGTTATGATGTTTTTGTGGATGCATCGCATGTTGGACTTGGGTGCGTGTTGATGCAAGACAGGAAAGTGATTGTGTATGGGTCCAGGCAATTAAAGACTCATGAGAAGAACTACCCTATGCATGACTTGGAATTTGCAGCCATGATTTTTGTACTGAAGTTGTGGAGGCATCTTCTTTATGGCGCTCAGTGTAAGATTTTTACTGATCATAAGAGTTTAAAGTATTTCTTCACTCGAAAGACAGGGAAGATTTTTAATCTCTCCGCTGAGCGGTTGGTGGAAGAATTTCTTTTGATGGACATTTATGTGGGGTGCTGCAATTTGCAGAGTAGTTTGGTGGCAGCAGAGCCTTCTTGGATTGCACTGACGAGGTTACATCAGAAAGATGATCCAGATCTACTGCATTTATATCTTCGAGCTGAGAAAGGAGAGTTACCCGATTTCTCGATTGATGATGCGGGTACATTGAAGTACTGTGGAAGATTTTGTATCCCCGCTATTATGGACATCCGAGATATGTTATGCAGAGAAGCTCACGGTTCGAGCGTTGCATATCATCAGGGATCTACCAAGATGTATCATGACTTGAAGCAGATTGCCTGGTGGATTGGGATGAAGGGAGATATAGCTAAATTTGTTTCAGAGTGTTATACTTGCAAGCGTGTGAAGGCCGATCATGGAAGGCCTGGTGGCAAGTTGACACCGTTGGAGATTCCGAGTTGGAAATGGGAAATCATTTTGATGGATTTCATCACGGGTTTACCGCGATCTCCTAGGGGATATGATTCAGTTTGGGTGATTATGGATAGATTAACGAAGTGTGATCACTTCGTCCCTTATAAGATCGACTATCCAATGAAGAAGATAGCTGAGCTGTATGTGAATGAGGTTATCTGATTAAATGGTGTTCCAGTTAGCATCGTTTCAAATCGAGACTCCCGATTTACATCTTGCTTCTGGAAGAAATTACAAGAAGGTTTGGGTACGGATTTGAGATATTCTACCGCATACCACCCATAGACCAATGGTCAGACAGAGCGAGTGAATCAAATAGTGGAGGATATGATTAGATGCTATATTTTAGACCACGGAGGAGCGTGGGATGAGCGTTTGCGTCTTATGGAGTTTGCGTATAACAATAGTTATCAAGAAAGCCTGCAAATTGCTCCTTTTGAAGCTCTGTATGGGAGATGCTGCAGAACTCCCCTCTTTTGGACTGAGGTTGGCGAGAACGTTTTGTTGGGTCCGGATGCGCTGGAAGAAATGGAAGTTACTGTAAAGCTTATTCGAGAAAAGCTTCGGATTGCTCAAGAATAATATGAGAAGAATGCCAACCGGCGTAGATCGGATTTAAAGTTTGTTTGTGGGACCGTTCAAGATTGTTGAGCAGATTGGTGTGTCAGCTTATAAGCTAGAGTTGCCCGCAAACTTCCCTGGTGTTCACAATGTTTTTCATGTAAGCGAACTGCGGAAGTGTGTGCTAAGCGATAGGCAAGTTTTGGATGTTGTAGCACAGTTAAAACCAAATCTTTCTTATGTGGAGCTGCCTGTCCGCATTTTGGATTCACAAGATCGCGTGTTGCGGAGGAAGAGAATTCCTATGGTAAAAGTTTTATGGAGGAACCAGGACGTGGAAAGCCCGACTTAGGAGTTGGTGTCGGCTATGAGGGAGGCTCAGCCTCATCTGTTTCCTTGAGTTGTCTGGTATGTTTTCTTCCGTTTACCTCTTAGTTGTTATGTTCCTTCTTTTGTAGAAGTGTTGTGCGTAATGTTTTGGGGCGAAACTTTCTTCTAGGGGGAGTGACTGTAACGCCCCCAGTTTTTCTGCGACTGTTTAATCTTTGTTTGGCATTACGTTGACGCATTTTCGGCCTTTAGAGCGTGGTCTTAGCTCTTTAGGCCCTTGAGTGGCTTGTTTTGTAGCCTTTTTGCAAGATTCCCTAGCAAGCTGGAGTCTGTTTTGGTGACTCGGTGGAGCCTCTTCGGGAATGCTTGTGTTTTGGCTTTGGGAAATATTAGCCCGACTTTTGTTTGTCGGATGACGATTTCGACTTCGCCACTAGATTCGTAGCGTGGGTATTTAGCTACGGTGTGAATTTCGTTAACTTCCGAGATAGTTTGGTTTCTGCATCGTTTTGACGTGTTATTTGATTAATTAATAAAGTATATAATATTATATTAATCTTTTATGGCAGGAGTTTATATCTTAAGATATTATTAAGAGTGGTTGTTTTATATAGTAGAGTAATAGTATAGTGTCTGATTGTCATTAATATTTTATAGCTGGTGGTGGTGATGGCTATAAGTGGCCGACTATAACAATAGTGGTTGAGCTTAAAATATTGCATGTAAAGAAATATTTTATTAGCTGGGTGGCTGAATATAATAAAATATAGAATATCTTAGACTTATCTCCTTCATCTTCTCCAAAAGAGAGGGCAAAAAGCTTCTAGCAGAAGTTTCGGGCGGCAAAATTCTGGAGCTTTGGCCGGCGATTTCTGGAGGTGTAAAGCTCGGTTTTCTCGGGTAAGGGCAGATTTTGGCTCCTCTCACTCAAATCTTCCATCCTAGGTAAGTTTTCCTTGCTCTAAGGCAGTTTTAGAAGTTAGAGATCGTCGGGTAGCTTAGTTTTTCCCCTGTTTTAACTTCAGGTTGCTGTTTTGTGGCTGGTTTGTGGCCTAGCGGTGCTCGTTTGGAAGAGCTGCTGCTATCCGGATGGTTGAGGCAAGTGGTGCTCTTTTCCCTTGCCAAGCTGTTTATTTTCATGTTATATTTTCCTGGTTGTTAGTGTGCAGCAGGTTATTTTTGCTATACTAGAAACTAGTGTTGTTCCATCCTTTGACCCGAGCCAAATAACTATATATCTTGCCCAAATTTCATTATTTTCAATCTCCTAGTTGCTGGTTGTGTGTCCATATAGAGGCTGGAGGTAGGGATGGAGTTTATCAACTGTATTCTAGCTTTGGGGATAGCTGTAGCCTTGTAGAAGGGTTAGGAATGAATTTTTTTTAAGCTAAGGAAGAGCTCTCGGGTTGCAAGCTTTGAGTGGATTTTAGGCTGTCCAAAAGTGTTGAGTGTTGTGGACACACTCAATGTAACATCTCATTTCCAGCTAGACCCCTAGGAGTCGGTTGGTCGTGACAGAACCCTAGGAAGCCCAAAAATTGAAATAAATCGACCGAGATTTCGGGTCACGGGTTGGTCACGCCCGTGACCGACCCGTCACGCCCGTGACCTAGGGCGTGACAACCCTTCGACGATCGTCGTTCTCAGTTCGACGCTCGTCGAACCCAGAATTGGCCACCCGGGCCTGTCACGCCCGTGACCTATGTGTCACGCCCGTGACCAAGGCCGAAACGTCAGCCAGACTGGAAATTTCGGAAACCGACGTTGTAATCAATTCTGATTATGGGAAGTTACACCAGGAGTATTTATGGGCCGTTTCCTACTCTAATTATTTAATAAAATAAGGAAATGTTTGTCCAATAGGAAATCGCCACCTGACAAATACCTCTTTGTTTCCAGCGTTTCAACTGCCTCTACCATAACTGAAACGTCATTAAGAGAAATATTAATGGCCATGAACATTTCATCCTTTTCCCTTCCCACTTGCTGATCTATAAAAGACTCCTAAGAGCAAGAGGAGATGGTTACACGCTCAATCAAATGGATTCAGATTCCTCCCCTTGTTGTTGAAGAATTTCCGGCGATGCCACCACCGCACAAATGGCTTCCCGACGGTCTGCACGCCTCCAGCCCGCGAACAAGGTCCTTCCCTCCCTCTTCTTCTGCGGATAGATCTTAGAAATCAATAGGAGAGATATCGGGCTCAAAAGAGCCGGATCGGGTGATCGTTTCCATGGTTTTCCAAAAGATTTCATGGTGGCGGGTTCGCCGGAAACCGCCTCTCCGGCGGCCGTGCTGCCGCCCGACGGTAGCCCTCACCTCAACAGAGGTGGTGGTGGTGGTGGCCGGCCAGATAGATGGCTGGGTGGCCGGGAAATAGCTTTGGAAAAGCTACATGTTTTAAGCCTTTTATGGTTGCTGGTTCGGGCTTAAGAAGAAGATGAACAGTAAACATTTTATTATGTTATATATGGTATAATTAGGAATTAATTCCATTTACTGTGCACTAGGTTTAAACTGAAAATTATTGCCCGTAGGGGCTGAAACATAAAAAGTGGTCAACATAGATAATGTAGCCCTTGAAGTCTAGTTTAATTCAAAATTGATTTCACTCGATTTGGAGTCCTGGTTAGACCACAGTACACTTTTTGGTGAGATCCATCCATAGGGCTGTCTTGACCTTAGAAAAATTCCCCACTCCAATCCACTCATCAAAATGACTCGAAATTTGGGGTGTGGCCTAATATTATCTATATCTAAATGCTTTCCAAAAATTAATTAGGATTTTTGGGAAATATTTTTTATAGTTTTTAGAAAAATTCAATAATCCTAACATAATTTAATTAGATAGCTATAAGACTTCCAAACCCTCCCAAATTTTGGTGAGTGGTCCCTGGGTTTATCATAAGGCTCTGGTAAAACTTTCATCTCATTTGGAGATGTTTTGGTTAGGTTTGTGTCCAACCCTAGGTTGATCCTTATAGGATAATTTAGGATCAAACGCCCCCTTGGTATTTGGGTGATCATATCACCTCAACAGAGACTGATATTTTGTCCAAAGGCTGTTTAGGGCATGACACACCCTCCAATGGAGTTTGGAGTGGTTTGGTGTAGGGTAGCCCTAGAACCCTAGGGTAGGTCCCTTAATGGGGATTTGTAGGGTTGTGAAGGTCATGGAGTCAAATGACCTTGGACTGACTTGAAATTTGGTGGAGAGGACCATAGGGCCATTAAAGTCCTCTGGTAAAAATATTAGGGTATTTGGAGACCTTTAGCCCACCAAAAACCCTAACCCTAGTTTAGGTCACGACCTAAATTTGAATTATTAAGCTATCTAATGAACTTCAAATCAGGTAAAATTTGGGCAAAGGGATTTTTTGGTCAAAATAGCCATGATATAATTTTGTTGAGATTTTTAGATTAATTTATACAGTACTTCATTTACAACTCTAATTGTGCCCTAGATATTTATTTTGATGGTTATGGAATTTCTGTTCATTGGAATATTATGAAATCTTGGATTAGGGCATCTTATAGCCTGTTATACCTTCTGTAATTTTCTTGGAAATTTTAACTGATTATTTCTGGTACATATTTCTTTAACGTACTAGTTGTGACATGGTGTCAAAAATACAAATGATGTCCAAATACTATTTGTAAAATTATGAAATTGGGTCAGTGGGTGTTTCAAGTTATGATAGTCACCCTGTAATTTTCTCTGGAATTTTAGATGGATAAAAATAGTACCTCCTTCATTAAGTTAGGAAAATTAGTATCTTGAATTAAAATAAATTCAGAGTTCAAATGTTGGAGAAAAATTATGGTACTTTGTTTATGATGGTTTTAAGTCACTATATAGATTCTGTAATTTTCATGGGATTTTTGGATATATATTTACAGTATTTCCTTCATAATATAGTAAAAGTGGCCTAAAATAATAAATTAGGAAATGTAGGCCTAAACACCTCTGATATTTCTCAAAACTTGGAATTGCTGTTTAAATGTCTCATAGGATTTTTACTGATTTTATGATAATTTATTGTTGACTCATTAGTGCACTTCATGTTCATACTAGGGCAATCGGAATCTTAGAATAAATAAATTAAATGCCCGATAAATAAGAATATTTGGAAACCTTGGATTTAGACTAATTATGTCATGGTAGACCTCCAATAAATATTATAGGAGATTCGGAAGACAAATTGGAGCACCTCCCCTTATACTCCTCATGTACCATAGGATGGTCTGCATATAGTAAAACCACGGAAACTGAACTAGAGTGATAATGAACTTGAGAAATGGAATTTTGGTAGTTGCTGGTTGGTTAGGGCAAGCTAAGATTAAGTTCATTGTGGGAGGTCAAGATAAGTAGAGTGTGAGACTGGTTAATGTTAAGTGGCGCACGAGAACGACATAAGATCGTCCATCTCGGGTAGGAATGGAAGAGTCTTAATACATTAGGGTTAGATCTAAAAGTAACTTAAAGGGGATCGGGTTAAGGGAGTTCAACCAATAACAATAAGTGCCTTGCGAAAGGGAACTTCGGGCCGTAATGCCGCCGTCTTGGTTCCTAGTGCCCTTTGAGAGCCCTTCACGGGGTATGCCGGGGGCAGTCCTGGGCTAACGTAAACCATAGGAATATTAAATTAAAAGAGAAACTAGTATAACTAGGGTTGCACATACACACTCCCCGATAGCTAGGAAGGTAGAATAATTGGTTTGGTTGCCATTCAGATGGTAGCTCTGAAGGTAGATGCACGGACGGGACAGTCCGGGGAGCCGAGGGCTCGAGGGTTGGAGTACAGAATAAAGGTGGTGGGTCTTCGATATCTGATTGTCATTCACACCGGCATCGGTATGTTGACTCGGCGGTGTGGGAAACTTAGCCAAAGAAAGTCTGGTGGGTACAGCCAGCAGTAGTACGCGGATACTCTAGGTTGTGTTCTTCTAGGGGCGTACGGAAGGGCTAGGCCTGGTAGTGTGGATACCCGCCTAGGAGTGGGGGGCCGGACCCACTGTCTACGTTTGCCACTACGGAGGTTCCTGGGAGTGAAGCTAGCTGCCCGAACAGGGGGAACTAAAGGTCTGTGCGCATAGAGTTGTGTGCGTGAGTTGCACTTGCATGAATCATGGCATAGCATATCACTACACTCATATTTGCATACAACCGACACCCCAACGTATAAATCGGTATGGGACTTTTTATACGATGGGAGCCTTGCAGAAGACCCCTTAACTTATAAGTTTGTATGGGCATTCATATAAGTTAAGGTTACTTACTTATTTACTTGCTTGTTTACTTACTGATCTCTAGCTGCCTTTTTATACATTTGATACTTACTACTTCTTTTCTTTACCATTTACTACCATAGGATTGCTAGTTGTACTTGTTCTAGATAGTTGTTAGAATAACTCCCCTGTCACCTGCTTGATAATTCTACACCTTTGTAGCTTCCCTTTCCTCCTCTCCGCTCGGTGCTTAGGAGCCGTAGGGGAGGGGTAGGGGATGATAGGGCTTAGTCTTTATGACTAATGGTTTTCGAACCACAACATTACAGGAGCTCCGGATGGGAGACAGGGACCAGCAGTCCAGGGACCAGCACCAGCGGAGTACGGTGCGCATGGAGGTGGGACAGTCTAGCACCGGTGCACCTGCGACCAGCTCCGTGAGTGATTAGTATATTTATAGCTTCCGCGATGAGTGATTTGTACTGAGGACTCTGATGTACCGGGCTCGAGCCCATTTATCTATTTCCTATTATTATCTACTAATGGACTGGATATGATTTCACTTTTATTTACATGTTTCTGTGGACTTGTTTACATTTTATGTAAAATTACTTCTCTCTCTTGTGATCGAAAAGGGCCGGCAGAATTGGCGTTTTGTAGTGGCGGCCTTCCCGTGAGTCGGTGCCACCGCAAAGCGGAAATTCTGGGCTAAGACCCCGGTGTTTAAAAAGAAAAAAAAGGGGGGTCTTACAAGTGGTATCAGAGCAAACCTCGATCGAAAGAGAAGTAGTCCACAAAATCTTGGGCCACCCCCGTGCGAGCTTAGTTTGCGGACAAACTAGCAGCGGAAGCAGTGGTGTGCCCATAGGGGAAATCACATGTGAAAGTCCATCCTAACTCTTCTTAAAATCCATTCATTCGCTCTCTAACAAATGGAATTTTTACTTGTAGCCAACGACGAACCCTACATCGCAGCAGGGGACACCCCAGGCTCCGAATATGGTCCCGCCCCCGCCGGCTCCAGCTCCATTCTAGCAGACGGAGATGGGGCAAACACTGACAGCCATTCTGGAGGCCTTCAGAGCTCAGCAAGCCCCGACCCCACACTAACTCTTCTTAAATTCCATTCATTCGCTCTCTAACAAATGGAATTTTTACTTGTAGCCTGCGATAAACCCTACATCGCAGCAGGGGACACGCCAGGCTCCGAATGTGGTCCCGCCCCCGCCGGCTCCAGCTCCGTTCTAGCAGACGGAGATGGGGCAAACACTGACGGCCATTCTGGAGGCCTTCAGAGCTCAGCAAGCCCCGACCCCACAGCCAAACCCCGGGGCCAATTGGATGACTGTCTTCCGAGAGGGCTTTCCCCACCATGCTACCAGGGGACGGAGTCTGTAGTACGTACAGAGGAATGGTTGGATACCATTTATGAGATGTTGGCAGGGATTCTATGCCCCACTGAGGAGGCAGTCGCTTTGGCAGTCTCCTGCTTAGAGTCACACGAAAAGAGGTGGTGGAAATCTATGCTGGACAACACCTTTGCGGGGATGGACTGCGCTGATATTACTTAGGAGGCGTTCAGAGCAGCGCTCTTGGGACATTTTGTACCTCAATCGGCGAGGGATGACCTTGAGGATAGGTTCCTGCGGTTGAGGCAGGGGAACAGGACTGTGGTGGAGTACTATCAGGAGTTCACTCACCTGGCCCGTTATGCGGACGCTTACCAGTTAGACGATGCTGGCTACACCCGGAGGTTTTATAAGGGGCTACAAGACGACATTAGATAGGCCCTCCTTTTTGTCTCAGAGGGGAGTCTGGCTAGGATTCTGGAGATGGCTAAGAAGAGAGAGGCAGATCAGCTTACAATGAAGAGCCGGAAGAGACCGGCTGATGATACAGTGATTGGAGGACGTAGAGACCGTCCTCAAGACCAGGTTATTGGGGAGAGAAGGAACGGGGATCAGCCTCGTCAAGAGTTTGGGCAGGAGCAGAGGAGTCAGGGGGTATTGGCTCCCCAGCCTATACAGATGCTGGAAATGCCAAGGACGGCAGAGCAGCCACCGGTATGCTATCAGTGCAACCAGTCGGGGCATATCAAGAGGAACTGCCCTGTGAGGCGAGCACCCCCACCAGCACATTAGGGCGCTCCACCTCCCCGACAGTTTGGCGGACGAGGACAGGATCGAGGATGAGGATTTCAGGATCGAGGCCGCAGGCCAGAGAGGGAGCAGGTGTATGCTCTAGACCTGACATAGCCCCGGAACCCGGAGCAGGTTATCACAGGTATGGCAGTACTTTTAAATTTTCTTTATATAAACTAGTATTCTAGACATAACCTTGTTAGAAATTAAGAGAAGACAACTACAACAAGAATACTAAGACACTTAATTACCCCAGGCATAGTCTTCGTTAACGGCAAGCCCGCTCACACCCTCTTCGACACTGGTGCGTCGCAATCATTCGTGTCGGAGGATTTCGTGAAAGGACTGGCAGGTGTGGATCCATTCCCCGGGAAGATGATGAGGGTGCGCCTACCCGATGGATCAGAGATAATGACCTCTGCTCATTGCAATATGGAAGCGAGGATCGGCGGGAAGGCGTTTGAGGCACCAGCGACGGTTCTGAAGATGCCAGATTACGATCTGATCCTGGGCATGACTTGGCTGTATTGGAACCATGCCCAGATCGATTGTGTGGCTAAGAGGATCACCGTGAGGCACGGCGACTCCTTCATTGTCATCGAAGGTATTATACCAGCACCCCGTACCTTACTATCGTCTGTGCAGGCCGCTAAGGCCCACCTGCAGGGGGAAGAAGTTTATCAGGTCCTTTTTGAGGCGGTCGTGGCCAAGGAATCCATTGCAGATATTCCAGTAGTGCGGGATTTCGCCGACGTGTTTCCGGAGAAGCTACTAGGGCTACCCCCGCACCGGGAGAAGGACTTCCAGATTCAGCTCGTACCGGGGGCTAAGCCGGTATCCAGAGCTCCCTATCGAATGGCCCCAAAGGAGTTGGTGGAATTTTGAAGCCAGCTTCAGGAGTTAGTGGAGGCCGGGTTCGTTCGGCCTAGCTCTTCACCATGGTGAGCTCCGGTGTTGTTCGTTAAGAAGAAGGACCGGACCCTTCGACTGTGCATAGATTACCGGGCTCAGAACAGGTTGACAGTCCGGAATACTTATCCCTTACCAAGGATAGACGAGCTATTTGACCAGCTGGAGGGAGCCCATTGGTTCTCAAAGCTGGATCTGAGGTCAGGGTACTACCATCTTCGCATTCGGGAGGAGGACATCCCGAAGACGGCCTTTAGCAGTAGATATGGTTTGTACGAGTTTACAGTGATGCCGTTCGGGCTAACGAATGCACCCTCGGCATTCATGACCCTGATGAATCGGGTGTTTGAAGAGTATCTGGACGTCTTCGTTATCGTATTCATCGATGGCATCCTTATCTATTCAAGGACGGAGGAGGAGCACGCGAGACATCTGGCCTTGACCCTGGAGAAGCTGCGTGAGCATGAGATGTATGCCAAGTACAGCAAGTGCCAGTTCTGTCTAAAGGACGTGGCCTTTCTGGGCCATGTCATCAGTGGAGCAGGTCTGGCAGTGGATCCGGCGAAGGTCCAGGCAGTACGGGATTGGCCACCACTAAAGTCGGCCTCGGATGTTCGAAGTTTCTTGGGACTTGCCGGTTACTACCGAAAGTTCGTAAAGGGGTTATCTCAGATTGCCCTCCCTCTTACGTCTCTGACGAAGAAGGAGTCCCCTTTTATTTGGATGCCACGATGCGAATCTGCCTTCCAGGAGCTGAAGGATCGTCTAACCTCGGCTCCCATCCTTGCTCTTCCATCAGGGAAGGAGGGATTCCAGGTGTATACAGATGCTTCCTATCAGGGGATGGGTGTCGTTCTGATGCAGAACGGGTACGTAATAGCCTATGCCTCCCGTTAGTTGAGGCAGCACGAGCAGAACTACCCCGTGCATGATTTGGAGATGGGGGCAGTCATTTTTGCTCTTAAGATCTGGCGACACTATCTCTACGGAGTGCATTGCGATATCTTCTCCGACCACAAGAATCTGAAGTACGTCGACACCCAGAAGGAGTTAAACATCAGACAGAGACGCTGGATGGAGTTTCTGTCGGACTACCAGTATACCATGCACTACCATCCGGGGAAGGCGAACGTGGTCGCGGATGCTCTGAGCCGGAGAGCTAGTACGACAGGAGTAGGTCCGCAGCTGATGGCCTTGGAGTTGGTTAGATCATTCGAGGAGATGCAGATTTCACTAGTGTCTGAGGATGACCCGGAGCTATACATGGAGTACCTGGGATCGATGGTTACTGATGATATTCGAGACCACATCAGAGATGGCAGATGCTGGATGAGAGAGCTGAGCCGATATTCCGAGCTTTGGAGGAAGGCACAACAGGAGATTACTCTTTGAGGGATGGGCTCCTGTGTTTCCGGGGCAGTCTACATACCAGCAGGAGGACGGATCCGGGAGGACATTTTGACGGAAGCTCACTGCAGCCGATATTCTGTACACCCGGGGATCACCAAGATGGTAAAATATTTGAAGAGGATGATGTACTGGCCGGGTATTGTTGGGTCTTGTTTCCACAATGACTTTAATTTGAAGAAGTCCTCCTAAAACTAAGGTGAATTGTAGTTGTATTTGATTTTGTGTTTGAGTTATGTATGCAGGATCTTATTGCCAAGTGTATACCAATGTCAGTCTATAATGGGTCACCAAACACAGGACCATACAATGTAATTCCTCATTGTGTGATCCAAGGTGTTGACTCATGTATAGCCTCTCTATTGGGATACACTTCATCAACATGCACTTGGACCTATGGACTATGGAGTATTGAAGTCTATCTCAGAAGAAGTTCTCTAAGTCCACATACTCGAGTACTTCCTTTGTATACTCGAGTATGTGAGTCTGTACTCGAGTAGGTCTAAGTTATATACTCGAGTAAAGGATTCTGTTTTATCTGAAAAATATCCTAAGTATACATACTCGAGTACTTCTTTGGTATACTCGAGTAGGTTACTTGATACTCGAGTAGGTTAACTCTCTTACTCGAGTAGTCTTCGAGTTACTCGAGTAGATGCTTTATTTACACTCGAGTAAGCCTGGACTGGAAATATAAAGGAATTTCTCTAAGTCTATATCCTCGAGTAGACTCTCTATACTCGAGTAAATAGCTCAGATACTCGAGTAGTTGACTCCCTCTGTTATACTCGAGTAAACTGTCTTCCAAGTACTCGAGTACCTCCTTTCTATATACTCGAGTAACACCATCCTTTTATCCTGAGAATTCCTCTAAGTAGATATACTCGAGTAACCAACTTCTTTATACTCAAGTAGATCTTTTCTGTCACTCGAGTAGTTGAACCCAGATACTCGAGTATGTTGAAACTCATTCACTCGAGTATGCTTCACTTCTAGTTACTCGAGTAGCAGATAGACATATACTCGAGTATATCATTTCCTCTCGTGTATGTCAATTCAGAAAGGAAGTTTTCTAAGTCCAGACATTTTGGGGTATTTCAAATCTTCAAGTGTGATTGGTCCACGTGTGAATCTTAATTAAGATTATGACCGTTGGAGATCACCTAATTAAGTCTTTTCTGATTTGACTACATATATACAAGTTCTTACAGAAGAAAAGAAGCAGAAAAAGAAAATCCCGTGAACCCTAATTTCTCACGCCGCCGCCATTGCCGTTCACGGAAGAAGGTCTGGATTGACGATCTCTGATCGCTGCTTTCAACTCTGATTCTCCAGAGATCCAGACTTAAAGAAGAAGAAGAAAAGATTTCTGAATCTGATTTTATCGCCAACATCGGGAAGCCGAGAAAGTCACGCCGACAACTTACTGTTCATCTTCTTCGTCGCGGTCTTCTCTGATACAGAGATTCAGACAAGAAAAATCACTCGATCTCTCTGTGCTTCAACGATCTCTATTCCTTTCTCCTGATCGAGGTGATTCAATATTTCAGATCTGTGGATCTCCTTCAAGTCGTCTTCAACATTTCTGATCAGCCGAAAGTTCTCAAGAAGAAGACTATTGAAGATCCAGATTTGAATAATTCTATTTGTATATTTCTTTATACAACCTTTTATTCTTGTAGGAGTCTTGACTCCGAGTTCTGTAGATCCGGTTTGGATCGAGAATTGTAGGAAGGTTTTCTTCCGAGTGTAGATCCAGTTTGGATCGAGATTTGTAGGAACGTTGTTCCGAGTAGTAGGATCATTTTGATCTGAGATAGTGGAGTAGCCAAGTCTAGTGGTTTACTAGATTGGTGAGGTGGAAGTGGATGTACCCAAGGTTAGGGAACCACTATAAATCTTTTGTCGTCTATGATTGCTTGGTATTGTGCTGTGCTAGTTCCTTAATTTTTTTATTCCGCAAATAGACGCACATCTCACCTATTCACCCCCCTCTAGGTGATTTAGGTAGACAACTTCCTCTCTCAGGTATGAAGAAAGATATTACGTATTTTGTGACGCATTGCGAGGCCTGCCAGCTCGTGAAGGCGGAGTGTAGGAACCCAGCAGGCTTGCTGCAGCCGCTTCCGGTGCCGGAGTGGAAGTTTGAGGATATAGCCATGGAATTCATACATGGGCTACCTCGATCCCGTGCGGGGAATGACTCGATCTGGGTGATAGTGGACAGGCTAACAAAGGTGGCCAGATTCATTCCAGTGGCAAAGGACACACCGGTCAATGTATTAGTACGGAGGTTCATTGAGCAATTTGTACGTTATCATGGGGTGCCCAAGACTATCATTTCGGATCGGGATGGGCGATTTACATCCAGGGAATGGAGGTCAGTCCAGGCCCATCTGGGTTCTCGGTTGACATTCAGCACAGCTTTTCACCCTCAGACCGACGGACAGACAGAGCGCACCAACCGTACACTGGAAGATATGTTGTGACTGTGTATTTTGGACCGTGGCGAGCCTTGGGAGAGATTGCTGCCACTGGTCGAGTTTTCGTACAACAATGCTCATCAGTCCAGCATAGGCATGGCTCCATACGAGGTATTGTACGGAAGGAGGTGCAGGACCCTACTATCATGGGTTCAGGATGAGGATCCGCAAGCACTAGGCTCAGAGTTTGTGGGAGATACAGATGCCCAGATTAGATTGATTCGGGACAGGATGTTGGAAGCCCAGAGTAGACAGGCAAAATACTACGATGTGAGGCATCGTCAAGTGGAGTTCCATGTGGGAGACCGAGTTTTCTTGAAGATACGGCCGATGCACGGAGTTTCGCGGGTGCGCGGGCGGAAGAAGCTCAGTCCGAGATATATGGGGCCTTATAGGATCCTGGAGCGGATCGGCCCCTTAGCCTATAGACTGGAGCTACCGCCGGAGTTAGCGGGATTGCATGACGTATTCCACGTCTCCTCACTTCGGAGGGCTCTGCTATGCCCTGAGCAGCTGATCTCCTCGGCAGATGGCTCGGTGGCCTCGGATCGGTCAGTCAACTTGGAGCCTATCAGGATTGACGATACAGCAGTGCGGGTCTTGCGACGGAAGAAGGTTCCGTTAGTCAAGGTTCTGTGGAACAATCATGGGCAGGAGGAGCATACATGGGAGCCACAGGACTTGATGCGACAAAAATACCCGGAACTTTTTCGTCAGTTATACCTCACCACCCCTCTGGACAATCAATTTGCCTTCCTGTTTTAAACTAATAGGACTGAAATTTCAAGAATAGGGGCTAATCTTTTGTTTATTGTGGTGTATATACCTAATTAATTGTGCGAATTAATCTTAGATTTGAAACCGCACAAAGCAAACATAACGTAGAGATGTAATCTTTCAATTCTCATGGGATGTTACAAGCTTCTTTTTCCCGATTAGAGTCCCGTAGGCTTAACCTTGATTTTGGGGACGAAATCTTTGTTTTGATTATTAGGATTTGTAACATCCCATTTCCGTCTAGACCCGTAGGAGTCGGTTGGTCGTGAAAGAACCCTAGGAAGCCCAAAAATTGAAATAAATCGACCGAGATTTCGGGTCACGGGTTGGTCACACCCGTGACCGACCCGTCATGCCCGTGACCTAGGGCGTGACTCCTTCGACGATCGTCGATCTCAGGGAGACGATCATCGGGCGTAGAATTTTCAACCCGAGCCTGTCACGCCCGTGACCTATGTGTCACGCCCGTGACCTAGGGCGTGACCCCTTCGACGATCGTCGATCTCAGCGGGACGATCGTCGAAGCGCAGAATTTGCGTCATGGCCATGTCACGCCCGTAACCCAGGTGTCACGCCCGTGACCTAGGGCGTGACCCCTTCGACGATCGTCGATCTCAGCGGGACGATCGTCGATCTCAGCGGGACGATCGTCGATCTCAGCGGGACGATAGTCGAAGCATAGAAATTGCTGCCCGGGCCTGTCACGCCCGTGACCCAGGTGTCACGCCCGTGACCAAGGGCGTGACCCCCTTCGGCGATCGTCGATCTCAGCGCGACGATCGCCGAGCGCGGAAATTGCCTCATGACCCTGTCACGCCCGTGACCAATGTGTCACGTCTGTGACCTAGGGCGTGACAACCCTTCGACGATCGTCGATCTCAGTTCGACGCTCGTCGAACCCAGAATTGGCCACCCGGGCCTGTCACGCCCGTGACCTATGTGTCACGCCCGTGACCAAGGCCGAAACGTCAGCCAGACTGGAAATTTCGGTAACCGACATTGTAATCAATTCTGATTTTGGGAAGTTACACCAGGAGTATTTATGGGTCGTTCCTACTCTAATTATTTAATAAAATAAGGAAATGTTGGTCCAATAGGAAATTGCCCCCTGGCAAACACCTCTTTGTTTCCAGCGTTTCAACTGCCTCTACCATAACCGAAACGTCATTAAGAGAAATATTAATGGCCATGAATGTTTCATCCTTTTCCGTTCCCACTTGCTGATCTATAAAAGACTCCTAAGAGCAAGAGGAGAAGGTTACACGCTCAATCAAACGGATTCAGATTCCTCCCCTTGCTGTTGAAGAATTTCCGGCGATGCCACCACCGCGCAAATGGCTTCCCGACGGTCTGCACGCCTCCAGCCCGCGAACAAGGTCCTCCCCTCCCTCTTCTTCTGCGGATAGATCTTAGAAATCGTTAGGAGAGATATCGGGCTCAAAAGAGCCGGATCGGGTGAGCGTTTCCATAGTTTTCTAAAAGATTTCATGGTGGCGGGTTCGCCGGAAACCGCCTCTCCGGCGGCCGTGCCGCCGCCCGACGGTAGCCCTCACCTCAACAAAGGTGGTGGTGGTGGTGGCCTGCCAGGGAGATGGTTGGGTTGCCGGGAAATAGCTTTGGAAAAGCTACATGTTTTAAGCCTTTTATGGTTGCTGGTTCGGGCTAAAGAAGAAGATGAACAGTAAACATTTTATTATGTTATATATGGTATAATTAGGAATTAATTCCATTTACTGTGCACTAGGTTTAAACTGAAAATTATATCCTGTAGGCGCTGAAACATAAAAAGTGGTAAACATAGAAAATGTAGCCCTTGAAGTCTAATTTAATTCAAAATTAATTTCACTCGATTTGGAGTCCTGGTTAGACCACAGTACACTTTTTGGTGAGATCTATTCATAGGGCTGTCTTGACCTTAGAAAAATTCCCCACTCCAATCCAGTCATCAAAATGACACGAAATTTAGGGTGTGGCCTAATATTATCTATATCTAGATGCTATCCAAAAATTAGGATTTTTGGGAAATATTGTTTATAGTTTTTAGAAAAATTCAATAATCATAGCATAATTTAATTAGATGGCTATAAGACTTCCAAACCCTCCCAAATTTTGGTGAGTGGTCCCTGGATTTATCATAAGGCTCTGGTAAAAATTTCATCTCATTTGGAGATGGTTTGGTTAGGTTTGTGTCCAACCCTAGGTTGATCCTTATAGGATAATTTAGGATCAAACGCCCCCTTGGTATTTGGGTGGTCATATCACCTCAACAGAGGCTGATATTTTGTCTAAAGGCTGTTTAGGGCATGACGCACCCTCCAATGGAGTTTGGAGTTGTTTGGTGTAGGGTATCCCTAGAACCCTAGGGTAGGTCCCTTAATGGGGATTTGTAGGGTTGTGAAGGTCATGGAGTCAAATGACCTTGGACTGACTTGAAATTTGGTGGAGAGGACCATAGGGTCATTAAAGTCCTCTGGTAAAAATATTAGGGTATTTGGAGACCTTTAGCCCACCAAAAACCCTAACCCTAGTTTAGGTCACGACCTTAATTTGAATTATTAAGCTATCTAATGAACTTCAAATCAGGTAAAATTTGGGCAAAAAGATTTTCTGGTCAAAATAGCCATGATATAATTTTGTTGAGATTTTTGGGTTAATTTATACAGTACTTCATTTACAACTCTAATTATGCCCTAGATATTTATTTTGATGGTTATGGAATTTCTGTTCACTGGAATATTATGAAATCTTGGATTAGGGCATCTTATAGCCTGTTATACCTTCTGTAATTTTCTTGGAAATTTTAACTGATTATTTCTGGTACATATTTCTTTAACGTACTAGTTTTAACATGGAGTCAAAAAAACAAATGATGTCAAATTACTATTTGAAAAATTGTGAAATTGGGTCAGTGGGTGTTTCAAGTTATGATAGTCACCCTGTAATTTTCTCTGGAATTTTAAATGGATAAAAACAGTATCTCTTTCATTAAGTTAGGAAAATTAGTATCTTGAATTAAAATAAATTCAGAGTTCAAATGTTGGAGAAAAATTATGGTACTTGGTTTATGATGGTCTTAGGTCACTATATAGATTTTGTAATTTTCTTGGGATTTTTGGATATATATTTACAGTACTTCCTTCAAAATATAGTAAAAGTGGCCTAAAATGGTAAATTAGGAAATATAGGCCTAAACACCTCTGAAGTTTCTCAAAACTTGGAATTGTTGTTTAAATGTCTCATATAATTTTTACTGATTTTATGATAATTTATTGTTGACCCATTAGTGCACTTCATGTTCATACTAGGGCATTCAGAATCTTAGAATAAATAAATTAAATGCCCGATAAATAGGAATATTTGGAAACCTTGGATTTAGACTAATTATGTCATGGTAGACCTCCAGTAAATATTATAGGAGATTCGAAAGACAAATTGGAGTACCTCCCCTTATACTCCTCATGTAACATAGGATGGTCTGCATATAGTAAAACCACGGAAACTGAACTAGAGTGATAATGAACTTGAGAAATGGAATTTTGGTAGTTGCTGGTTGGTTAGGGCAAGCTAAGATTAAGTTCATTGTTGGAGGTCAAGATAAGTAGAGTGTGAGACTGGTTAAAGTTAAGTGGCGCACAGGAACGACATAAGATCGTCCACCCCGGGTAGGAATGGAAGAGTCTTAATACTCTAGGGTTAGATCTAAAAGTAACTTAAAGGGGATTGGGTTAAGGGAGTTCAACCAATAACAATAAGTTCCTTGCGAAAGGGAACTTCGGGCCGTAATGCCGCCGTCTTGGTTCCTAGTGCCCTTTGAGAGCCCTTCACGGGGTATGCCGGGGGAAGTCCTGGGCTAACGTAAACCATAGGAATATTAAATTAAAAGAGCAACTAGTATAACTAGGGTTGCACAAACACACTCTCCGATAGCTAGGAAGGTAGAATAATTGGTTTGGTTGCCATTCAGACGGTAGCTCTGAAGGTAGATGCACGGACGGGACAGTCCGGAGAGCCGAGGGCTCGAGGGTTGGAGTACAGAATAAAGGTGGTGGGTCTTCGATATCTGATTATCGTTCACACTGGCATCGGTATGTTGACTCAGCGGTGTGGGACACTTAGCCAAAGAAATTCTGGTGGGTACATCCAGCAGTAGTACGCGGATACTCTAAGTTGTGTTCTTCTAGGGGCGTACGGAAGGGCTAGGCATGGTAGTGTGGATACCCGCCTAGGAGTGGGGGGGCCGACCCACTGTCTCCGTTTGCCACTACGGAGGTTCCTGGGAGTGAAGCTAGCTGCCCGAACAGGGGGAACTAAAGGTCTGTACGCATAGAGTCGTGTGCGTGAGTTGCACTTGCATGAATCATGGCATAGCATATCACTACACTCATATTTGCATACAACCGACACCCCAATGTATAAATCGATATGGGACTTTTTATACGATGGGAGCCTTGCAGAAGACCCCTTAACTTATAAGTTTGTATGGGCATTCATATAAGTTAAGGTTACTTACTTATTTACTTGCTTGTTTACTTACTGTTCTCTAGCTGCCTTTTTATACATTTGATACTTACTACTTCTTTTCTTTACCATTTACGACCATAGGATTGCTAGTTGTACTTGTTCTAGATAGTTGTTAGAATAACTCCCCTGTCACCTGCTTGATTATTCTACACCTTTGTAGCTTCCCTTTGCTCCTCTCCGCTCGGTGCTTAGGAGCCGTAGGGGAAGGGGTAGGGGATGATAGGGCTTAGTCTTTATGACTAATGGTTTTCGAACCACAATATTACAGGAACTCCGGATGGGAGACAGGGACCAGCAGTCCAGGGACCAGCACCAGCGGAGTACGGTGCGCATGGAGGTGGGGCAGTCTAGCACCGGTACACCTGCGACCAGCTCCGTGAGTGATTAGTATATTTATAGCTTCCGAGATGAGTGATTTGTAGTGAGGACTCTGATGTACCGGGCTCGAGCCTATTTATCTATTTCCTGTTATTATCTACTGATGCACTGGATATGATTTCACTTTTATTTACATGTTTCTGTGGACTTGTTTACATTTTATGTAAAATTACTTCTCTCTCTTGTGATCGAAAAGGGCCGGCAGAATTGGCATTTTGTAGTGGCGCCCTTCCCGTGAGTCGGTGCCACCGCAAAGCGGCAATTCTGGGCTAAGACCCCGATGTTTAAAAAGAAAAAAAGGGGGGGTCTTACACTCAATGCCTAGCTGGGTTGGTTTTGCGTCTAAATCCAAAAACGTTGAGTGAGTGGAGCTCACTCAACGTCTGGTTGTTTGCTCTGGAAGCTAAGTACAAAAGAGTTGAGTGAGTGGAGCTCACTCAACGCCGTCAGCCTTTGGTGTTGAGTGAGCTGCACTCACTCAATGCCATCTTGCCAGAGAATTTGTCTAAGTCTTTCGGCATTGAGTGAGTGGAGCTCACTCAATGCCGTCTGCCTTTGGCATTTAATGAGGTGCACTCACTAAACACCATTGCACAGAAAGTTTTGCCAAGTCATTTTGCGTTGAGTGAGTGGAGCTCACTCAATGCCGTCTGCCTTTGGCGTTGAGTGAGGTCCACTCACTCAACTCCATTATCTAGAGAAAGGGAGTTGAGTGAGTGGAGCTCACTCAACGCCGTCTGCTTTTGGCATTGAGTGAGGTGCACTCACTCAATGCCATTGTCCAGAGATGGTTTTCCCAAAGTCTTTTAGCATTGAGTGAGTGGTGCTCACTCAACGTCGTCTGCTCTTGGCGTTGAGTGAGGTGCACTCACTCAATGCCATTGTCTAGTCAGATTTTATAGTCTTTTGGTGTTGAGTGATCTGAACTCACTCAACGCCATCTATCCAGAAGACTTTTCTTTAAGTCTTTTGGCATTGAGTGAGCTGAAATCACTCAACACCATCATCCAGTTAGTCTTTTTGCGGCTAAGTCTTTTGGCATCAAGTGAACTCGACGCCATTTCTTGCTTAGCATTTGGGCGTCGAGTGGACTCGAAGCCTTCCTTGCCTTAGTGTTTGGTGTCGAGTGGACTCGACGCTTTTACCTTAAGCTGGTGTTTTCTCCCGAGTGTGGTTAGGGTGGGTTTATATCGATTTGTTGATATTTTCAATTGGTTGTATAGGCCGAGCCATGAATTATAGCAAGTGGTTTGCTTGTTGACTCTGTAAGGGGTGGTTTGGGTGTAGAGTCGTAGTCCCACCATTTTGGCCCTGGGTTGGGCTAGTTTTGTTGGTGTGTTTGTACCATTTTGGCCCTGGTTTGGGCTGGTTTTGTTGGTGTATTGGTACCAATTTGGCCCTAGGTTGGGCTGGTTTTGTTGGTGTGTTGGTACAATTTTGGCCCTGGTTTGGCTGGTTTTATTGGTGTGTTGGACCTTTAGGCTATCACCGTTGTACCCTTGAGTATTTATGGGTCTGGGTGTTTGGATGAGGACTTTTTTTGGTCACCAACCCAGACCCATGGCTCTTCCACTGCTAATGATTCACAAGTTAGGACTGTTAGTTCCTTTCTTTAAAGTGGTTATTTTGGCATATGCTTGCCTTGTGCTTCTGCAGTTTTTAGTAGGGCATGTTATTTACTTCTCGCACGTGGTGCATTGGCTTGTTGCCTTGGGCAGTCTTTTACCCTTACTGTACTGTTCAGTTCCTTTTTACCCATTTAATAGAACTTGTTGTAGGGTTGGTAAGCCCTTCTTTCCTTACTTATGAATCTAATGCTCCAGTTTTCTTTTGATTATATACTTGTTGAGGCGTTCTTTCTTTGAATGCCTTAGGTTCAGGTTATAGCCGGTTTAGCGGTTAGTGTTCTGGTGGAGCTTGATTGTGACCTCCTAGGTTGCTAAGATCGTTATTCTTCGACCTTGTGAGGTAGTTTGCTTCTTTCTGTATAGACATACATACTCACTAGTGGGTTTGTGTTTGGTTGTTTACGCCCACTGGTGGCTTACTTGTGATGTTAGATATGAACTGTAAACTGCTACCTTTGCCTGTTTGGAGGTTGTTACTTACTTTCTGGGAATGAATTATGCTAGGTTGCATGTTAGGTATTTTAAAACCTAAGAGTAGTACTATATGTACCTAAAACATTTCATATTTATAAAACAAAAGCACTACTTTCCAAAGAACGTAAAAGCTATTTTCTTATACTATGATAAATCTAGAGTCCTGCATTTCATGAGTTATCCTTTGGGGACGGTTATACACATGTAGCATATTAAATCAAGCTAACTCAAGTATTTTCCGTTGCGTGTACATATACTTTTAATTGTGGACTAGTTGATCCACTGTGACGAAGGATACGACCATCAAACATAAATTATTTTCTTTCATATTAAACTCTAATTTCTCCAAAGGTTTAGAGTCTGGGGTTTTGCCTGAGCATGTGTAGTTATCCTCTGCACGACGTGGTATCACGACACATATTTTCCCTTACTCTGATATGATATAATTGTTGAGAAAATGCGGGTTGTGACATATAGTAGCCATAGTAAGGCAAACATGATATTCAATAGAAAAACTCTGGTTGTAGAAGAATCAATACATATTGTATTTGATGAGACAAGCTTGCTACAAGGCAACTCTTCTAGTGTGTTCATTGAAGATACAGGTACAAAATTGAAAGAAAATAGCTTGGATGAACCAAATGAAGATAAAGGTGAAAAGTTCATCAAGATTACCACTCCAACCACTATTGGAGAGGTAGATGATCAAGATGAATAAATCACTCAAGTTGATGAAGTCACTCCTGTGATTGAAGAAGCTCCAAATACAAGGAATCTAGAGCTCAGACATCTGAAGGACCACCCCATGGACCAAATCATCGGAGATCCCCGAGATGGTGTCAGAACTCGTAGAGGTAATACTAATGAAAATCTCTATTTGAGCTTTCTCTTGCAGGTTGAACCAAAGAAGTTTGAGGAAGCAAACTCAGAAGCTTCATGGACTATGGCCATATAAGCAGAGTTAAATCAGTTTAAGTGTTGCAAAGTATGGACTCTCGTTCCAATACCTAAAGGCAAGAATGTAATCGGAATGAAGTGGGTCTACAGGAACAAGATGGACGAGGATGGAACGATCAAAAAGAACAAGGACAGACTCGTCGCCAAAGGATATCGTCAAGAAGAAGGAATTGACTTCGACCAAACATATGCTCCAGTGGCAAGACTAGAGGCAATCAGGTTGTTCCTAGCATATGCTGTACTTAAGGGCTTCACTGTCTATCAGATGGACGTGAAGTCCTCCTTCCTTAATGGTGACATAAAGGAAGAAGTGTATGTAGAACAACCCCCAGGTTTCGTTGATTCTAACTTTCCTAATTATGTTTACCTGTTACAAAAAGCTTTATATGGTCTGAAAAAAGCTCCTCGAGCTTTGTATGAGATGATGTCTTGCTTTCTTCTTGAAAACAAGTTCACAAGGGGAAATATAGATGAGATATTATTTCTTAGGGAAATAAAAGGCAAGATTTTGCTAGTGCAAATCTATGTCGACGAAATTATTTTTGGCTCTACCGATGACAACCTCTACAAGAAGTTTTCTAAACTTATGCAAGGGAAGTTTGAAATGAGCAGTATGGGAGAGCTGAAGTATTTTTAGGGCTTCAGGTGAAACAATCTGAAGATGGAATTTTCATCTCGTAGACTAAGTTCACCAAAGAGCTAATTAATAAATTCGGAATGGAGAATGCAACCTCTATGAGGACTCCAATGGGTTCAGCTATGTCCCTGGTCAAGGATGAGAAAGGGAAACCTTTTGATGAAACCAAGTACAGAAGCATATTTTGATCCTTGTTTTACCTTACTGCCAGTTGACCTGACATAATGTTTTCAGCATGTGTATGTGCTAGATTCCAAGTGAACTGTAAGGAATCTCACTATGCTGCTGCAAAGAGGATTTTGAGATATCAAAAAAGGTACACCAAATCTTAGCTTATGGTACCCAAGAAGTAATGACAATGAGCTAATTAGTTTTTCAGATGAAGATTTTGCCGGTAGCAAAGATGACAGGAAAAGCACTTCTGAGACTTGCCAATTCCTTGGAAGAAGGCTCATTTCCTTGAGTAGTAAGAAGCAGAACTGTGTTGCAATCTCAACAGCTGAGTCTGAGTATATCTATATCGTCAGTTGTTGTGGACAACTGCTTTGGATAAAGAATCAATTTGAAGAATATAACATGAAGTTTCAGAACATTCTAATATTTTGCAACTCTTCCAGTGCAATTGCAATAACCAACAACCCAGTCTCTCACAACTAGACAATGCACATTGAGCTGCGATACCACTTCATCCGGGAGCATGTGGAGCATGGGGATATAGATCTACAGTATGTCTCTACAGACGGGCAAATTGTAGATATTTTCATGAAGCTGCTGGACAAGACCAAGTTCAGTTTCTTCAAAACTGAGCTTGGTATGCTCAACATAGAAGGATAGACAAGATGGACTTAGTTCATAGCTCAGGATACAAGGACCAGTCAAAAAGGTTAGAAATTTCTCTAAGTGGACTTTATTTCTCTAGTTAAAGAATGACTACTCGAGAACGATAAATTGACTATTCGAGTACTTTTCTTACTTCTAGAGAAATAAGTAAGTCTTTCGAGTGTAATTACTCGAGTACTATACTTC
The DNA here is from genome assembly GCA_039513925.1 of Platanthera zijinensis. Taxonomy (NCBI): domain Eukaryota; kingdom Viridiplantae; phylum Streptophyta; class Magnoliopsida; order Asparagales; family Orchidaceae; genus Platanthera; species Platanthera zijinensis. The sequence goes on from CM077086.1 coordinate 155,523,478, forward strand.
ATCTCGAGAAGCAGACTCAGACAACTCGAGTACCGTCATACCACTTCTCGAGTACTTCCATTCCACCACTCGATTACTTAAGTTCCACTCGAGAAATGACCCGTCATTTTCTCTTTTCATTTCAAATTTTTCAATTTTGAAAATTGAGTTCTATCCGCCACTAACTAAGGTATAACTTAGCATCATTTGACTCCTTATCATAATTACTATGGTTATATAAATAGAAATTTTGGTTTTCAAGAATCTACTCGAGTTCAATCCTTCTCTCTCGAAAGACTCTTCGCCTTCCGCCACTTCTATAGATCTCGTCGCCATCTTCTTCCTCGTCCAATCAAAGAATCGCGGGTTAGTGAAGATTATGGCGCCTACGTCGAAGGTAGGAGTGGGCAGTGAGTTAGTAGCTGCCGGAATAGCAGAGCTCTCTGACGACTTCAGAAATTTGATAATCCTTCTCGACACAGCAGGTCTAAGTTTTGTTCTCCAGGAACCGTGCAGAATCTTGTTTCCATAAGTTGAAGAGTTCTTCAAGAATGTCAAAGTCAGGGGAAACGACAGGGTTTTGAAGTCTAGAGTAAAGGGAATCAAGATAAAACAAACCAAGACTTCTATTTCTAATCTTCTAAAAATGCCTATAGTAGATGAGGAAGATGAGATCACTAATGAAGATAATGATAGAACATGTAATATATGTGGCATCTCAACATAAGTTACTTCCACCAGAAGGCCAAATCTTAACCCAGAAAGCAAGTTACTAGTAGATATCATTGGAAAAGTACTCTTGTGCAGGACAAACTCTATCATTTTTATAACCAATGACCACTTTGACATCATGATAGCAATCATCTGTAGAAAAAGGTTTCAGTTTGGAATGTTGATACTGGACAAAATTAGAGAGAGCATTAAGGCTCCAAGCTATGCCGGGATAATTTCCTTAATATTGAATGAAATTAATCCTATAGTTTTTAATTTTTCGAAAGGCTCCATCATACATCATATGAAGAAAGTCTCTGTTTCATCTATTTAAAGATGGGAGTTAAAGTTGCAGAATCCAGTTCAGGCAGCTAAGGGCCATGAGCACCAGGCTGAAGAGGAAAGTAATCCATCTACCCCTCTTCATCATGATGTTAGCACAACTAGTGCAACAACTTAGGGGGATCCTTCCTCCTCTTTACAGCAAGACAGAATTCCTTCTCCTCCTCCAAATACTACCTTCCAGTAAGCTACTTCAGAAGAACTTCATTCAGATGCTCAGGTTCTAGAAACAATTCTCTCCACCACTGATGGCATCAACAAAATGATTGAGGAACTCAACTCAGATGAGCCCATACCTCCCCTCAATCAAGAAAACATCCAAGTACCATCCAAAGAAGCAACTCCACCATCTTCTCTATCTCCATCACCTGTGCAATCCCCAAAGTCACCCGTTGATTCATCCCCAGCTACTGACAAAGAATAAGAGACCATTCTACTTTATGATGAAAATGCACCTTCTCTAGAGCCTGTTGAAGCTCCCTTGAGGAATTTAGACTTCTCTCTTCCCAGCTTCACTGGTGAGGAAGGAGATGTTTTTGTCCATACTACAAGAGCTCAAAGCTCAGTAGTAATTGAAGAAATTGCTCCTTGGAAAGCACCTACTCCTCCAGGTCATGTACCTCCTGCTGTCACTACTACTGTTTCAGCTACACCAACCTCTTCAGATCTTCTTGGTAAGATTTAGCAAATGTTGCTTTAACAAAGAAAATACTTTGATGATTCTTTGAAAAAAGTTCAAGACAAGGTCTCTGCTCTAGAGACAGATATGAGTAAAGGATTTGCTGAGATACAACACAATACTGATCAGCTGAAGAATCTTTTCAGAATAGGTGGCAAGGCCTTGGACCACACTATTACTAGTGTTTGTGAGGTCATGAACCAATCTCTCACAATGTCAAACAATCAAATTGAGCTTGGGAAGAAAGCCCAAGAGCATGTCATGAATATCTGTGAAGAAGTGGGCACCTTCAAGGATGACACTATAGAGAAACTTTGTGTAGAATTCAGAAAGGGGGAGAAGTTAGTGAAAGAAAAAGTTGAAAAATATGACACTAATGTCCAGGACCTCTGGACTGAGAAAATAAAGGAAATTAATAGAGATGTGCTAACTCAGATATAGTCAGTAAAGTTCCACACTTATGATACTACTATTTGGATGCATAATAAAATCTTTCCAGAATTTCACGATGATCCAAATATCATTCCTCACCATCTAAATCCACTCCATCCAGCTCCAACTCAGATGCCAGCTCAAATGCCAACCTTCTCTCCCATGCCTGATGATGAAACTTAACCTCCAGAATCCTATTCTCACGTATGGGAATCTGACATCCCTAAAGACTTACCAGAAGTTTAGATCCCCAAAAGAAGAAAATATGGAGAGGGTCCCTCTGCTAGTAGATCCATTCCAAATCCTGAGGCAGAAAAAAAGGAAAGCTTCAGAGTTTGTAGAGATCTTGTCCCCAACTTCAAAGTCCCTCATTCTAGAAACTCTCAAGCTTGTCATGGACTACAATGAAAACAGGAATGATCATTACAGCTCCAAGGAATGGGAATTGTATGAAAAGTAAATAACAAAGAGGAGGATTTATGATAGAGAGTATGGGAGGAATAATCCCAATGCTCCTCCTAAGCCTCCAAAGTACTACCCTAATCCATTCAACTACCAGAGAAGATAGCAAGAGAAGAAGGACAGGCAACAACAGCAATAACATCAGAGCTAGGAAAGGACATATGCATTTGAGATTGAGGATTGACTAATATAGAACTTAAATCTAGAAATAATTCTAATTATATAATCTTTAATTTTGATGATTATCTCTTCATTTATTAGTTTACTGCATTTTATTCTATGCTTATCCTTGATATCTAGTTCTTTCTATTTTAGTATAATTCACCTTAGTGTAGAGTGTTCTGACTTCTACAAATATGCGGATATTGTTGGGTATTGTATCCACAATCACCTGGATTTGCATGAAGTCACCCTTGTACTAAGATGAATTAGTTTGTATTTGATCTCTTTTCTAGTTATGTGTTTGAAGGATATATTGCTAAGTGTAGACCAATGTCAGTCTATAGTGGGTCATCAAACACAGGACTATACAATGTAATTCCTAATTGTGTGATCCCAGGTGTTGACCCATGTGTAGCCTCTCTATTGGGATACACTTCTTATTCAAGCCATGGACTAATAGTTGAAAATTGGATGTTGTTTGGGATGAAGAAGTCAAATCCATAAAGCTGAGAAAATTCTAAGTATCATACTCGAGTCATCCTTTTTGTACTTGAGTAGAATACTTAGTAGCACTCGAGAAGATTCAATCTATATATCAAGTATGGAAGTGGTTCTCGAGTGGATCTTATCTTACACTCGAGAAACTAAGTCCAGTACTCGATATATAAGCTCTCTTTCTCGAGTGATGTTATTTATGTCTCAGAAAATTTTCTAAATCAAGTACTCGAGTAGTCTAGCTAAGTACTCGAGTAGTTGAGAAGATTATGTCGAGTGACATAAGTCAATTCTCGAGAAGTTCTTAGACCACTCGAGTGAAATTCATTTGTACTCGAGTAGTTTGTTTTTTACTCGAGTAGTTCAGCTTCATCACTCGAGTGATCAGATTCTTGTCTAGAATTCTCTCCAAGTCCAAGCTCTCGAGAAGTTCTGTCTACCTCTCGAGAAGTAAGTATAGCACTCGAGTGATCCATCAACCACTCGAGTGATTTACTTCATCGATTCTGATTTTTCCAGAATTAGCTCTTCTTGAGTAGTGAGAGCCAACCACTCGAGAGCTAGTCTTAGCACTTGAGTAGTTTACTTATTACTCGAGAAATGCTGAACTTTTTCAGAAAAATTCCTAAGTCTTGTCAGATCTAATTTTTTATGCCTTGACATGATTGGTCAACGTGTACGTCATTAAGACTAAATATGACCTTTAGGGAGATCTTATATAAGGTCTTGTCATTTCAACTAACCCTAACAAGCTGTCAAAGAAATATTCTAAGTCTCTGAATCTCAGTTTTCTCTTTCCAAAAATGGAAGCCGTCGCTGATCTTCATCGTGCAAATCGCCTAGGGCTTGTGTTCAAGAAGATTCAGATCAAGATCGACTTACAAATTGAGATTGCTGTTCAACTCCTCATCATCTCTCGGATCGTGTGAATCAAAGAAATTTCAGATCCAGATCGTGTCGAGTTTCTTCGTTAAACTTTCTGATAGACCCACAAAGATAAAAGAAGAAGACCATTGCCAACTATTTCCAGATCTGAGAATTATTGTGTGTATTTTCAATTACTCTCAATTTATTTCTTGTAGGAGATTTCTCTCCGAGTGTAGGAGCTCGTTTTGTCTCCGAGTTGTAGGAAGTTTCATCTTCCGAGTGTAGATCTGTATTGTGGATTGAGATTGTAGGAACTTTTTTCTAAGGCATAGGATTGGTTTTCAATCCGAGATAGTGGAGTAGCCGAGTATAGTGGTTTGCTAGATCGGTGAGGGAAAGTGGATGTAACCAAGGTTGGGGAACAACTATAAATCTTTTGTTGTCTGTGATTGCTTGGTTGATAATTGCGTGCATAAATCTCTAAATTTTTATTCCGCAAAAAAACGCACAACTCACCTATTCACCCCCCCTCTAGTTGATTTAGGTAGTCAACTAAACACTTTCATTATGTTTGGTAGAATGTACAGGTTTATAGGTCAAAGTGAAGTAAGCAAGCTATCCTCTAGAACCTAACGCCGAGCGGTAGTAATTATCGTCGGGCGGTAGCCTGAATTAAAGAGACATGGCGCTCGGGTTGCTACTGCATTGCGCCAGTTCTACCGCCTGCGCTAGCCTTAGGATTTAATTCAGCCATGCGCTCTGTGAGCTACTGCGTCACGCTATCATTCTATTGCGCAGCGCTAGCCTACTCGATGAGAGTTGAGGTGGATTCGTCGAGATGACGGGCTTACCGCAAGGCAATATCTTCTTATGGGATCAACCTAGCATAAAAAAGAGGAAAATATTCATTTTGAATATTTTTCCAAATATGCAGGACAACTGTCAGCTTCAAGCTCGTCGTCCTACTGTCAGGTGCTAGTCTTACTACTGGCAGTAGCCTGTTTTTACGAAGACGTATAAAAGGCGCTTCATTTTTGGAATTCTAGTGGTGGGGACGAATAGAGACTCATAACTTTCAATCCTAGGGTTCGGTAGCCGCCTCTATGCTCTGTTCTGTTGTCTTCATCGAAGGACAAGAAAACCGTCTCCCTCCCATTCACACACGAAGAACTCTGGCGAGCCAAAGAAAACAACGAATACAAATAGTTGATCGGATACAACCACACAACGATTTCTAGCACCGATCATAGATCGCTCAACGGAGGAGCCGTCTTAAGGGTGATTCAAACATTAATCTTTTTATACCTTTGTGTATTTCTCTCATTTTTGTATTCTTTTCGTAAGGGAAATCGACCAGTAGGGGTCGTCAGAATCCGGGGAGGATTCCGTGAGAAATTGTCCCAGGGAAGAGACGTCTAGATTGGGGGATCTAGTAGGGCTCTAAGACACTTTCTTGCGTGAAGGTTAAGAGTTGACTCGAAGACCTTTCTTGGAGGGAAAGGGAGAGTGATGGAGACATTGCTAATGCGGTTGTTGATCCCCGACATAGAGAATTTGTTGATTGGGAAGATCAATGTCGCAAGCACGAATATGGAATTCTACCACGTTGTTTCTTCGCCGCCGCTGCCGCCGCTACATGTTTTGCTCGACGTCTGCCGTCACCATCAAATAAAAATATATAATTATAAAATAAATATTTTTAATTATATATTAATAAATCATAATTTAAGCATTTTTTATTTTTATGCATGTCATTATTGTAACCATCTAATGTTTTGTTTCATGTGTTTAATTATTGTATTTGTCATGTCATGTTAATGATGGGTGCATATAACCATCATGTGTTTATTTTATTTGAATGGAGAAGATTGAGTGGTGTAGCCTATATAAAGCCATGCTTATGAAGGATTTAGAAATGTTGAATGAAAAGAAAAATTGAAACCCTAACTTTGAGAAGTTTTCATCCTCCTCCTCTTAGCAATTTCAGCCCTCTCCCTTCTCTCCTCTCTCTTGGTCGTCGACCACTCCTTGCTTCCCCTCTCTCGGACACCACCCTCCCCTCTCCTCTTCTTCCCTAAGAAAAAGCCAACCTCTTCCCCCCTCTCTTTAGAAATCTGAGCAACCCCTCTCTCCTCCCTCTCTAAGTTCAGCCAACTCCTAGCCTCCACCCTCTCTCTCTCTCTCACTTTCAACCTCTCGGCCACCCCCTCAACCACCAACCCTAGCCCTATCCCACCTTCCAACACCAAATCGACCACCCTTTTCTACTTCCAATACCGGCCACCCCCTCCCTCCAACAAACCAAGTAGCCCTTCCTCTTTCTCCCTCCAAAAACCAGCCACCTTCCATCTCTCCTCTCACAATATTTTTGGCTTTCAAGGTTTCTCCCTCTCCTAGGGTTTCTTGCAAAGGACAATGTCTCATGTTTTAATCGTCCTGTGCGGATCCAAGGATTTGCATGGAAATAGATTCATCGAACAATGTGTGTGCTTCCTCCACTCCTCTTGTGGACGGATTATCTTGGGATTGGGTAACGATTCCTAAACCTCTCTTGTGTGATTTCTTCTATAATATTTGTGAGTTTTGGCAGATTAGAAGGCTAGTAGTTTGTCCTGATTTTCATTAAAGTTAGTGCCTTAATTAAAATCTGATTTTTAAGCGTTTATTCTTCCAAATAGTTTCGTATAAATCGAATCGGGTAGATCTCGTGAATGCTTGTAGAAATAGGATTCATTATCCTTGATTTCCCCTCATGTTCATGTGATTTGGTCTACCTCATTTTTAATTAATTTGGGATCGAGTTTGGACTTCTTTTAAATCGTTATTATAGTCTGGATCCTCTAGTGTTGGTTTTGTGAATGCTTGTGGGTAAATTTAATTTGAATTGCTAATCTTCCGGATCGGGTAGGTCTTATTCGCTTGAGCGAACATTGGCACATAGCCTTTTATTTAATCTCTAAAAGGGGTAGCGGTCCTTTGTTTTTTGTGTGTTGTTAATTTGGTTAAATCATCGATAGAATTTTAGAGAGATCGCTCACGCTACGAATCTTTTTTTTAAATATCGAACCTATGAGCGCGTAGTTTAATCCGTCGGACCATTGGCCTACATCAGAGAGAGACAGCCGGTCTGGGTAGAGGATCAGTATAGAAAATGAAAAGAGTTTCTTCCTTCACCGCCTCCAATCTCCGGCAACATGGAGATCAAGATTTTGTAATTGCTAAAAACATTTGTTGATTCAGTTTAATGAAAATCATTTCCTATTTTATTCTCTTGCTTATAATGTTGTGATTGTTAGTCGGTTATTCTCTAAAGGGAGTGTAGATCTCCAAGGAGAAATTTGCCAAGAAAAACGAGGTATGTGACCTACCGCCGTGCGTTAGAAACCTAACGTCTTGTGTTAGCTTGTAGAACTAGTTTTCTGGACCAAAATATTTTGAATTTCCAGTTAACCTCTAAAACCTTATTTATCCCCCCCCTCTAAGTTGTCCACTAGATCCAAAACTAACTTTCCTGATTATGTTTTTAAGCATAGAAAAGCTTTATATGGGTTGAAGCAAGACCCTAAAGCATTGTATGAAACCCTATCTAGCTTTCTCATTGAGAATAAATTCTCAAGGGGAAAGATAGACAAGATATTATTCCTAAGGAAAGTCAAGGGTAAGATCATTCTTGTCCAAATTTATGTAGATGACCTAATATTTGGGTTTACTGATGATGGCCTATGAAAAAAGTTTGCCAAACTTATGCAAGGGCAGTTTGAGATGAGCAGTATGGGTGAACTTAAGTATTTTTTTGGCCTCCAAGTTAGACAATCAGAGAATGGACTATCCATCTCTCATTCTAAGTTCACCAAGGAGTTGATTAAAAAATTGGAAGGGAGAGTGCCTCCATAATGAAAACTTTAATGGGGTCAAGTGGGTCAATAGACAAGGATGAAACTTGGAAAACTATTGATGAAACAATGTATTGAGGCATAATTGGCTCCCTCCTCTACCTTACGGTTAGTAGGCAAGACATTATGTATGCTACATGGTTTGTGCTAGATATCAGGCTAGCTATAAGGAATTTCATTATTCTGCAGCTAAAAGAATTTGGAGACATCTCAAGGCACACCTGATCATAGTCTACGGTATCATAGGAATACTGACTTTGAACTAATTTGGTATTCAGATGCAGACTTTGCAAGTTGCACAGAAGACAGGAAAAGCATCGCTGGCACCTGTCAGTTTTTTGGAGGAAGATTGGACTCTTGGAGAAAAAAGAAGCAAATAAGTGTTGTTATCTCAACAGCTGAATTAGTGTACATCTCAGTTGGAAGTTATTGTGCATGGCTATTGTAGTTCCAGTATCAGCTCCACGATTACAATCTCAATCTAAGTAGAACTCTACTGTTTTCTGATTCGAATAGTACAATCTCTATTTCTAGGAATCTTGTTTCTCATAGTAGGACTTAGTATATAAAGATTATGTATCATTTCATTAGAGAGCATTAGAATGTGAGGACATCAGTCTTGACATTATCTCTACAGACAAGCAAGTGGCTGATATTTTTACCAAGCAACTAGATGAAGCCAAGTTCAACACCTTCAAATTTGAATTGGGTATGATGAACTTAGTATAGCTTTGATAGCTCTTCATGCATTTTTGTTGCAGGTAGTATTAATCCATGCAGGATAACAAAAGAGTTATAGGCTGAGAAGATAGATGCTCCTGTTGAGGTGGAGCAAGTTCAATCTAATATTTAGGACAAGCTTACTCTTATCTAGAGACTCTCCAGCAAAGATAAGATCAAATTCCTATTGTGCCTCTATAACAAGTTCTCAATACTCCTGTTGAGGATTAAAAAGCTCCTGTAATATTGATAGAAAAGGTTCAGAACATTTTTGTAGAAGAATAAATTGACTCTAAGGACAATGTTGAGGTTGAGGGGGAGATTCACTTTGAACTCCCTACTTAAGATATAGTGTATAACATTGACTCCTCTAAGTCTAACAAAGGCAATAATGCTACTAATGTATATGCTGATGCACATTCATCAGAGTATATGATGGCTAACTCAGAAGAAAGAGTATCTGCAAGGGACAGAAATGAATATGTTTGTGAACCAGAGATAGTTGGAGTTGTTGTGCACAACTTCTGTATATAGAACATCAGGTAGAGGACTAAAATCTCAAGGTAAGTCATTCACCCTTAGAGTGTGACTCATCCCGTACAATTTTTATTGCTAAAAATCCTGTCTCGCATAGTAGTAAAAAGCTAATAGAAATTAGATATCTTTTAATTAAAGAACATATAGAAAGTGAAGTCATTTGCCTTGAATTTGTCCCCCCTGACAATCAAGTTGATGATATCTTCACTAAGTCATTGGGTGAGGCTAAGTTCAATTCTTTCAAAATTGAGTAAGGAATGCTTAATGTTGAATTATCCATGTATGTTTCAGTTAAAGATCTACATGTCTATATTTTTGTTTTCAATTCATAATGTAGTCCATCTACCTTTGTGTTAAAATATAACTTTAGCAATGATAGATGGATAGATAGCAATTAATCACTTTAACTACTAAGTTAAACTTCATAGAGATCAACTGAATTAGCTGAGTAAGATACAATGTTGGACAAGAATGTTGTTCCTCCAAAAATAAATACGTAGTTGAGGGGGAGCATTCATGTGTTCCTACTTAGGATGAGGTCATTCCATCCACCCTGTTGCTGAGGAATAAACTCTTCCTGAGCATAATTGTCAAAAAAGACCAAGTGAAAAGTTCACCCATGATCCTTTCTCAACCCTCAATAGATAAATGCCTATTGAAGAAGACAGAAAGGGGGAGGAGAGCAATGACTGACATGTCAAGTCACTACATTAACTTGACATATTGAGCCAAAAGGGGGAATTTTTAACAAGCTGTATGAAGAGGGTAATGACTTGACATGTCAACTCACTTCATTAAACTATGAAACTTTGAACAAGCTTACATTTGCTCAATTTATATGTTTTTTGAAAGTCTTTGTTTGCAAGGGTAGCTAAAACAGCTAGAGGGGGTTAATAGGTTTCTAGGTATTTTGTAAATCTTTTAAGTTTGATAAACATGAGATATGTGTTTTGACCTACTTTCTAGTGCTTTCAAGAATTCACCCAAATGACACAGAAGTTTATATTGGTTCCCTAGATTATGGGTATGTCTATTGTCCCTCTCGCCTCTCTAACAGTGTGTTAGACAAGGCACTTCTCCAATATCTCGGCTCCTAAGAGCTTACAACATGATCCCGCAGGACCACTTAGTCTCCTCCAAGACTTACTACTCAGGCACAAAGACCTACAACTCAGTGGTAAGATTACCACCTATCTCAGGACAAAAGGCCCTACCACACATGCTGGGAGGACAGCCCTACAACTCAGATCTAGAGGATCCTATAGCTCAGGCCAAGCCCTACCACTCAGATCTATCACAGATCTTGCAAACTCAACCTTTATAAAACAAGCTTACAGCTCAGATCCAAATGGACCTTACAGAGAAAATAAGAGAAGGTGTTAATTGGACACCAGAGAAATTATCTCTGTGTCTTGCTCCTTCTGTCCTAAGAATCTTCAGTCCAGATTTCATCTTCACAGCTCCAAAATTTTTCTTCAGGAATTTCTCATCTTGGGCTGTGAAGTGGCCACATCTAGTGTTAGCCCTGCTGCTCCTTATTTCTTGCAGTTGATGATGAAGATGACAACATCTAACTGGCAGAAATTTCGGGTCGAACGATTAGGTCTTTTGCTTCTTGTCTCAGCAACAATGGCGAGGAAGACGATGAAGATCTTTCGCCAATCGAAAACAAATTTCCCCTTAAAGTTCGTGCTTTCATATCCTGATATTCTTCCTTTTATCTTCCGTCGTGCAACGACATTCTTAACATGTGGGCTCGGCTTTAATTGCTGGTAAATAGTCTTCCTTTTACAGAATATATGATACAGCTGGTCGATGGCGCCATTATAGGAGGATTCCAGCTTTCCTGCAACGAATTTGAATTTTGTTGACTTTGGCTGACATCAACATCTGTGGACTTACCAAAACTTCAGTTCTGACTCAGGAATTGAGTGCATTGAGTGAACAAGCTTCACTCAATGATTCTTGACTTAGATAATTTTCTGCTTCCTCAGGCATTGAGAGTGTTGAGTGAAACATACACCACTCAAAGCTTTTAGACTTGGCTCATCAGTCTACTTTTAGGCGTTGAGAGCATTAAGTAAAGCTTACACCACTCAATTCCCCTAGACTTAGTCAAATTTTATGCTTTCATAGTCCAACACACTTTACACATTTAGGCGTTGAGTGCGATGAGTGAACTAGCTTCACTGAACGCCTCTGGACTTAGTCAATTCTTTTCCTTTCTGAAGGTGTTGAGTGAGCTGGCCTCACTCAATGCTTTATGCTTATGCCTCTTCTCTATTAGGTGTTGAGTGAACTGGCTTCACTCAATGCTTCTGGACTTAACCAAATTTTGTCCTCAATCTTCTTAGGCTTTCACTACAGCAGCATGACTCAATGCTTTTTGGTCTTAGCATTGAGCGAACTGACTTCACTGAATGCTTTGTACTTAGACGATTTCTTCACTTTCTCTGGCTTTGACTATAGAAGCATTACTCAATGCTTTTAGTTGTTTGGCATTGAGTGAGTTGACATCACTCAATGCCTGTGGACTTGGTCGATTTTTTTCCTTACCAACTTCTCAAGATTTTACTGCACAGTCTTCTCTCAGCGCTTTTTGTTGTATGGCGTTGAGTGAACTAGCTTCACTCAATGTCTGTGGACTTAGTCGATTTTCTCCACTATCAATGTAGAGGATTTGACTGACTGGTCTTTACTCAACGCTTTTTATTGTATGGAGTTAAGTGAACTGACTTCACTCAAAGCTTGTGGACTTAGTCGATTTTCTACCTTGGTCAACTGCTGGGCTTTAACTATCATGTATTCTCTCAGCACTTTGAGTTGTATGGCGTTGAGTGTGTTGACTTCACTCAACGCCTATGGATTTAACCGCATTTCTATCTTTGTCAGCATTCTTCCTTGACATCTGGCATTGAATGAGCTTGTTTCACTCAATGCCTTTGGACTTCATCGAATATTATTACTTAGCATTGAGTGAGCTTGCTTCACTCGATGCCTGTTGACTTAGGCAAATTCCTGCCTTTTCAGCCAGCTTCTTTTTGTCCACCTGTCAAATCATTTTGAATAAGAGCAACATGCATGCATGAACTAGAACAAACATCAAATACAACTATGTGTATACCATTGACTTGTTTGACTTCTTACAAATCTGGGACATCAGGCACAATGGACCCAAATATCTCTTCCTATTTGATGAAGTCAAAACAAAAAATCAAAACTCTTAGTAAATGATATGCACAACATATGCAGCAGATAATCAGTATAATGTAAAAGGTAATGAGGCACATGTTACCACATTTTTCATGCCACAATCTCATTTCCTTGCTCCTTGCTCCTTGCTCCCCTTTTTTTGTACTTTATCATTGCCTTGATCACTTCCTTGATACTTCCTTCTCCCCCTTTTTGACTTCTGTAGAAAAGTCAGGGAGGTGTTGACCCTATCTTCCTCTGCGCATTTTCTCCCCCTATCTGATTACAGATAATCAGCTTCTTGCACCTTCTCTATAGGAAACATAATCTATTCTTGCAAGTGCTGGACTTTCTCCCCTATAATAGGAGCATCAAGTCATGATAGCACTTGTTCCACTTGAGTAGCTTGATACCACTGAAGGTCTTTTACATCTGCAAGAAGTAGTACAACCTTAGACAGAAAACAACATAGGGAGCAACTGAAGATATACTAAGTTCAACATACCCAATTCAAATTTGAAGGTGTTGAACTTTGCTTCATCTAGTGGTTTAGTGAAGATGTCAGCCACTTGCTTGTCTGTAGGGACAAACTCAAGACTGATATCTTCACATTCCATATGCTCTCTAATAAAATTATATCTTATCTCAATGTGCTTAGTCCTGCTGTGTGAGACAAGATTCCTAGCAATTGAGATGGCACTAGTAAATAAAAAAATAAAGGACTTCTACTTATTTAGAGGTTATAGTCCTAGAGTTGATGATAGATACACAACATCTGTGCACAGCAGCTCCCAGCCGAAATATACTCTGATTTTATAGTTGAGATTGCTATACTTGTTTGCTTCTTGCTGCTCCAAGACACTAGTCTTCCTCCCAAGAATTGATAGGTGCCTGATGTGCTCTTCCTATCCTCTCTACAGCCTGCAACGTCTGCATTTGAGTAGATAATTAGTTCAAAATCCCTATTTCTAGGGTACCATAGGCCAAGATCTGGTGTGCCCTTAAGATACCTCAAAATCCTCTTGACAGTTGAGTAGTGAGATTCTTTAGGGCTATCCTGGTACCTTTACACAGAAACATATAACATACATGATGTCTGGCCTACTTACAGTGAGGTATAAAAGTGGGCCAATTCTCCCTCTATACAAATTTTCATCAACAGGTTTCCCTTCTTCATCTTTGCCTATAGGCATACTTGACCCCATGGGAGTTTTCATGGTGGAGGCATTCTCCATACCAAACTTTTTTATCAACTCCATGGTGAACTTAGACTGGGATATGTACAAGCCATCATCAGTTTGTCTTATTGGGAGTCCTAAGAAGAACTGGAGCTCACCCATGTCATTCATCTCAAACATCTCTTGCATAAGTTTTTCAAACTTTATGCAACGGTTGTCTTCAGTAGATCCAAAGAATATGTCATCAACATAAATCTGGACTAGGATGATCTTGCCCTTAGATTCCCTTAGGAATAGAGTCTTATCTATCTTCCCCCTTGGGAATTTGTTCTCAATGAGGAAGCTAGACAATGTCTTGTACCAAGCTCTAGGAGCTTTCTTCAGCCTATATAGAGCTTTTCTAAGTCTATAAACTGAATTAGGTGAGTTTGGAATCACAAACCTTGGAGGTTGTTTAACATAAACCTCTTCCTTTAAGTCAACATTCAGAAATGCTGACTTCAAATCTATTTGGTAGACTTTGAATCCTTGGTATGCAACATATGCAAGGAAAACTCTGATGGCTTCCAATCTAGCTACGGGGGCAAAGGTTTTGTCAAAATCAATATATTTTTCTTGCATGTATCCTTTTGCCACCAGTCTAGCCTTATTCTTAATTATAATGTCATTTTCATCGAGTTTGTTCATGTAGATCCACTTGACTCCAATTAAATTATGTCCTTGTGGTCTGGGAACCAGCTTCCAGACCTTACACCTCTTAAACTAGTTCAATTCCTCTTGCATATCTACAATCCAGAAGTAATCTGTGCTCGCCTCTTCAAATTTTTTGGGTTCAACTTGTGATAGGAAACTAGAATACAAGGTTATATTCAAACTTTTACTCCATTTCACAACTCCTTGGCTGGGATCACCAATTATCTGGTGTCTTGGATGATCCCTTAGATGCCTGATTGATGGAGGTAATCTTGCTTCAACTTCTTGATCTTTATTGTCTTCACTTTATTGATCATCATCCATAACTTGGATTCCTTGTGCTTCCTCTAGAATGCATACTCTATCAAATTCATCTTAAACTAATGAAGCAGCCTCCTTGATAGTCAGCTTGTCCATCATCAGTTCAGTACCTGCAAGACTAAAGGAGGAGCTTTGCAGCTCACTGTTAATCATTGTAAACTCATCAAAAACTACATGAATAGACTCTTCTATAACTTGATTTAACAAGTTGTAGATTATATAGGTCTTGCTATGGTTGTTTTATCCAACAAAGATTCCTTTGTAAGACTTGGCAGCAAAGTTATTCACATAGGACTTTCCATTGTTTAGCGCATAACACTTACTACCAAATATCCTGAAATTGCTCGGGTTTGGTTTTCTGCCCTTCAAGATCTCATAGGGAGTCTTCTTGTGCCTCTTGGTGATGGAAGCCTTGTTGAGGACAATAACTGCCTCCGCCCATAAGTATTCTGGGAGAGATGTGTCACTCAACAAGATAGTTCCAACCTCGATGAGAGTCCTATTCTTTCTCTTAGAAATCTCATTTTGCTGTGGTGTTCTAGGAGAGGAGAATTCTTAGTGAATCCCTTGATTTTCACAGAACCTTGTCATGCATTCAGACTGAAATTCAGTCCCATGGTTACTTCTGATTTTTTCTACAGTACTCTTAAATTCATTATGAATTTGCTTGACATATGCCTTGAAGACATTAGGGGTTTCAAACTTCTTCCTAAGAAAGAAAACCAAAGCAAATCTGGAAAAGTCTTCAATAACCATAAGGATATAGACTTTCCTACTTAGACTATGAATAAGCATAGAACCAAATAAGTCCATATACAGGATGTATAAGCACCTCACTGAGTCTTTGGTCCCAATACCCTTGAAGGAGGTCTTGGTTTGTTTGCCCTTTTGGCATGTAGAGCAGATACCCTCCTTAGAGAACTTCATCTTAGGGCCATTCCTAACTAGCTCTTCACTAAATAGCTTGTCTATGGTTTTATAATTCAGATGAGCTAGCATCTTGTGTCACTGGATATAATATGAGGTTTTCTCATCTACAACTAGGTATATAGGGGAGTCTGTGTCTAAGCTTTGAAAATTTAAACAGTAGATTTTCCCACTCCCATTATCTGTCAATATGACCTCTTGGTCACTTAACCTCTTAATCTGGCACTTATTCTTATGGAATGAGGTCATATAGCCTAAATCACACAACTGGCTTATGCTTATTAGGTTATGTTATAAACCTTTCACATAAGCCACTTTTGTGATAGTTATTAAGCCATGATTGATCTTACCATACCCTCTGGTGACTCCTCTGTCTGAACCACCAAAGATAACTTTGGGTCCATCCTTCACTAGTGTTGGGTACTGTATCCACAATTACCTGGATTTGAGGAAGCCACCTGTCAAGCTAAGATGAATCCACAATGTATTTGATGAATTATTCTCTAGTTGTACTTGCAGATATTCCATGCTAAGTACACACCAATGTCAGGGTGCAGTGGGTCAATATACGCGGATCTGTGCAACGTAATCCCTCGTTGAGCAGATCAGTGTGTTGGCCTACGTGTACTCTCTCTATTGGGGTGTACTTAATTTCAAGTACAGGGCTATGATAAAGCAAGAGCAGACAAGGAGCAAGGATGGGCCAAAGACCAGCTCAAGGGGAGAAAGAGGAGAAACAGCCTAAGTACAAATCGACGAGAATCACTAAGTGATTCTCGCCGATTCGGCGAGAATCACTAGTGATTCTCGCCGAATCGTCGAGAATCACTAGCTGATTCTCGCCGGTTGAAGCCGGCTGCTTCGACACAGACAGGGAAATTTTCTAAGGCAGAATCGTCGAGAATTACTTATGATTCTCGCCGATTCGTCGAGAATGACCTTGCATTCTCGACGATTCGGTGAGAATCAAAAGTGACACCCGCCGATTCTCCCCGGCTTCTGTATCTGTGCAGTCAGATTTCGGCTAAGTAGAAGTCGGCGAGAATCATAAGTGATTCTCGCCGATTCGGCGAGAATCACCTATGATTCTCGCCGAATTTGACTTGGCAATTTTTCTGAACGTTCTGGACCGGTCCAAGTTATCTGCAGCTGTTTGTACCGGACCTTGGTCCTTACTTTGGTGGGACCCACAACGGTCATCTTCTTGACCTAAGGTATATATACACTGTATTTGTGAACAGTAAACATGCACGGGATTTTAAAAAAGGACAGCCGCCGTCTTGACCTAGCGGATCGCAGATTGTCATCCGCCGCCGTCGCCGCTCGTGAAGGTGGTCACCGCCGCTGATCGTGGATTCTTCCTGATCTCCCGGTGACAGAAGCTTAGGCTAGCATAGCGTCTCACGCGTCTAACGAGAGATCCCTTGTCTCTTGATTCGTTGATCGGGAAAATCTTTCCCCTTCCGAATCGATCGAGACGATCGATCCTTGTGTGACCGTTGGAAGATCTTGCTTCCTTCGCTACGAAGTTTGAATCAAGTTGGCACTGCTGCTGTTCTCTATCGCCGCTGCTGATTCCGAGAACCTTGCCGCCGCCTCAAGCCGCAGCCGGTCTCGGGAAAGATTCACTCCAAGTGAGATCTAGGGCTGTGCACTCTTCGTTGACTTCAAGAGCACATCGTCAAACGAAGAGGGTCACCTTCTCTCCGAACGTCGTTTGTATTTCTTACAAGCTAGTTTTTAATTTCCTTGTAACGGACCGATTGGTCCCTAGTTGTAAGTGTTGGGTGCAACCCGAATTGTGGGAGTGTTGACTCCTACGTGTGGAAGGGTTCCTTCCGTGAGTGCAAGGATTGGATTTCAATCCTATTGGTGAAGTGACCGAGTCGTCCCGTGTTGGGAGATAGGTCGAAGGGGGAAAGTGGACGTACCCAAATCGGGGAACCACTATAATTTGCCTGTGTACTGTGTGTGCTTGGTTGTTTTGTTTTATTGTGCAGGTAAATTTCTAATTCCGCAAGTACGCTGCAAAGACACCTATTCCCCCCCCCCATAGGTGAACATAGTTGACACTAGGTGGACTTTCAAGTGGTATCAGAGGGAGGTTACTCATCAAAGGGGTTAACACCTCGAGTAAGCTCCTGCATCTAGTGTCAACTAGAAGATTAGACTCACGCATGGAGTTGGACTATGATGTCCATCCTCTAAGACTCCCCTCATGTACAAAGGAGTATTATCCTATCTGGAAAATGAGAGTTATGTTTCATCTAGAGGCAATCGACCCTCGGGTGTCAATCATCTTGGAAGAGGGTCCCTTCATTCCCATGAAGGCTTCTGAGTCTGGAGAGGATATCCTTATCCCCAAGAGTCCCGAAGAGATGTCTGAGACCGAGCTCTCACTGTACAACTTGGATAAGTTAATACATCAGATCATCACTGATGTCTGGTCTGGTGTATCTCGTTCAAGAGTGGACAAGTGTAGGACAGCCAAGTCCATGTGGCAAACCATCTCAGACCTCATGGAGGGATCAGAGAAAGCTGGTACCGGTTGTCAGCAAGAGGATGAAGCCTATGTAGGAGTCCTTATTTCTGAAGATGAAGGGCATGATCAATATGTCAATATCAGGGCTCCTGTGTCCTTGTCAGAGACTGAAGAAGAAGCTGAGGAAAGCAGTTCTGATGAAGCTAACACAACAGTTTCTGCCAATCTGGATGGTAACCTTGAACAACAAAGTCTGACGCATGTAACTTCTTCCTCATGCCCCTCTCCTCTTGAAGTTCCTGAAGACAGGAATAGTTTTGAGAGTAGTCCTTCCAATGATGCATGGGATACACATAGCTTCACTCAACCGATTGATAATCGTGATTCCCTTGAGAGTGCCCTTCAGACGAGCAACTTACTTGTTGAGGAACAAGCTAAGGAGATTGCTCAGCTGAAGATTTTGATGAATCTCCAATTGGAATCCATCAAAGTAAAGGACTCTCAGATCTCGGATCTAGAAAATCGTCTAGAGACCGAGAAGAGGATAGTCTCCAATTTTTCCAAGATTGATGCTATCAAGAGGAAGGCAGAAAATGGGTGGATCTCCCAAATCATTAAGTCATGGAGAAATGGGGAAACGGTGTTCAGACCCCCCACCCCGAGTAGGAAGGACACTCACCATGCCTTCAGGTATGACCATAAGGATAACCATGGTCACTGCAAGAATGATCAGTCCTCTTGTGGGAGCACTCAGAATGCAAGGGCTGTCATGGCCACCCAGAAGAGAATACCTCCGGCTTCCACCAAGCCCTTTGTATTCTCATCCACAGCCCCTACTCGTCATGAATCTGCCTGCATCAGCTCACAATGCGCCTCTCACCTCCCTAGGACTCTGGAAAGGAGGGATAGAAATCATGTTGTTAGGACTCATGAGGTCCTTGGAAGGGGGCTGACTGAAAAGAAGGCACCACCTCCCAGGCCTCATGACGCCTGCCATATGCATTCTTTCCACCCCTCCAATAGTCACGGTGGAAGAGACAATTCTGTGAGCATATCTGGCTCTAGTCCGTTTAGACCCAGAACTATGACTATCTCTGTCATCGGTTCAGGTCACAAGCGGCGATACAACATTCATAAGTGTTGGTGTTGTGGCAAAGTGGGTCATTTTGCCATAGACTGTTGGCACAACCAATCTGCATCAATGGCAAGGGGACTTCCACATCCTCGGGGCAATGTTAGTCTTCCCACCAGGATTCCTGAGGGGAGGCACTCAAATTATCATGCTAACAGGAACCTAGGACCCAATACATATTGGGCTCCTAAGGTAAGTTAATATTCTTTGGTGCAGGGTAGTCTAGACTTCCGAGTCATGATGGGAGCTAGACAGAAGTTGTTCCTAGAATAATCTGGAACAAGCATCTGGAACGCAAGAAGTACTATCCTCAAAATTGAACACCTGGTATGATCTTCAAAGGATCTCAATGATGAATCTTACAATCTCAGGTATCATTGATCAGCCTAAATAATTGAGTCATATTGTGACATCATATACATATATATATATATATATATATATATATATATATATATATATATATATATACAAATATACTTTTACACATCTATGTATGTTCTCCTAAGGGCAGATCAAAGCTGTATAATTAAACCTTAGATATATTACTAACGATGTGTCAGTAAATCTCTGAAAAATTCGAGAAGGCACATCAATAAGCATATATTACAAGTTGAAAATTAAAGTCGACACGTCATTAGGAGTCACTTAGAATGACAACTAACTTCATGAATATCGCATGTATCGATCTCGACTCAAGTTATGAAATCTGCCAGCCTATGTTAGTAAGTTAGAAATGTCAAAGTTGCTATGACTCCTAAGCTGTGTGGTATGGTAAAACACACCTGGAGTAATAAATGATCTTCTCGATTTCGTTACAACCTGTGACAAAAACGTTATGGTGGAATATAGGTGGTTTTTCAAGTGGTATCCTTGACAACCCCGGACAAATAAAATTGAAATTCCGGAAATTCTCATCGAACCGAAGCTCTTAAACCCGGTTATAGCTCAATTCCCGCCTACCCAGCGAATCTCGCCGACCCAGTAAATCCCGCCGACCCTTCGACTTCCCGTCATCCCTTCTACTTCCGATTGTCGCCATTACCCTGTCGAAGTCCCAGCATCCCTTCTACTTCCCGTCATCCCTTCGACTTCCCGTCATCCCGCCGACCTGGTTTCAAAGCTCTCCCGAAGCAGTGTCCCAGCACCTCCCAATACTCGCCGAAGCTCATCACTTCCCGTTTCCAAGTTCCTTTCCGACTCTTCGTTTCCCGAAGCTCTCCCGCTACTAGGTTCTTCAACTTCGGCTTCATCGTGACCTAACAACCCTCCGGAAGACCTCTTGCAGCAGGAGTCACGCCCTCGCTTGGCCTCGACTCGGCTCGCCGCATCTTACGCAACGTGGTGCCGGAACCCTCACTGCGTCTCCTCCTAAGGTAATGCCTCTCTTATCCCAACCGTGCCTTGCGCATTAGTATAGACATTACTCTCAACCTCTTAGTTTCGCTGATCCTTAGAATTGGAACTTGATATTCCCCTTCTTCCTAGTTTGTTATGGCTCCAAGGACCACCGCTGGGCTAGTCACTGGCTGTGAATTAGTTCGAACCGGGTTCTCACACGCCTCGGATGAGTTCAGAAACATCATCATCATGCTGGAAGAGGCTGGACTCACGTTTGTACTGGAGCATCCCTGCAAAATTCTGGATAAAGAAGTGATGGAGTTCTTTGCAACTGCCAAACTTCAGAACGAAGACTCTATCATCAAGAGTAAGGTTGCCGGTGCACGGATCAAGATGTCTGCCAGGACACTGACTCAATGCTTGCAGCTTTCCAGTTCTGAGCACGAGGATTATCTGGAGGAACATGATAGAGCCAGGACCCTATTATTCTGTGGGCTAGCAAGGGGCACCAGATCTATAAAAAGAAAAGAAATGAATGAGGAGGGGAAACTCTTGTCCGACATCATTGGGAAGGTACTGATATGCAAACCAGGCTCACACGACCACATTTCAGCCGACATGTTCAAGATTCTTGTGGTGATTGTCTGCCGAAAGAGATTCAACTGGGGGGCTATGCTTTTCGAGAAGATCAAGGACACCCTCAGATCTCCAAGCTTTGGACGAATCATCAGTCTATTTCTCAATCAGTTGAACGGAGATAAGTTCGACATGAGCAAAGGAGTTCCCTTGCATTATTTGAAGAAAATGGACTCCAGCGTCTTTGACAGATGGGAGCGAGTCATAGGGCGAGCTGCAGTGGTAGTTGAACAAGAAGAATCTCCTGCCGAGGACAACAGAACTTCAGCAGATTTCTTGGCAGCCCCCAGTGAAGTTCCTGACGCCCTGATTGCAGGAACTGAGGGGGAGCCTGTAACCGATTCTGCAAACATTCTGTCTGATATTTCTCTGATAGCTCAAGATGCTGTGAAAATGGTGGCAAAAGAAGTGGCAGATGATGCGGAGGCTGAGGATGATGAGGAGGAAGAGGAAGAAGCAGAAGAAGTCGCAGATGGTGAGGAGGCTGAAACTGATGAGGAGGAAGAGGAAGAAGTAGAAAAAGATGTGCACATCACTGATGATAATGGTGATCATTTGGAGACAGAGATAGAGGAAGAAGTACCTGAGAACGAGAAAGCAGCAGATTCTCAGGAGGATGCTGAGGTTCCGTCTGAGGAACAAGCTCCTAAGCAATTAGATGCAAGAATGGAGGGGGAGCAATCCTTTGTTCCCCCTGTGGAGTCCATCCTACTATCCAGCTCTCCCAGTGCTTCTGAGGGGGAGGCTAACCAAGGTATGCCTGCAGCTCCTCCACTTCAAGATAACTTAGCAAATCACACTGTAAATATTGTCCAAGGGATCCTAGATGAGGTCAAGAGATCGTTTAAGAAGTCCCACAAATCGGTGCTAAAGAGACTACAAGAATCTGAGGACCTCATGCTCAAGAACATTGTGCAGATCAACCATAAGTTAGATGAGATGGAGAAGAAATTTGATGACAAGTATACACAGGCAGGCACAGCAGTAACTCTTCTCATGCAAGGACTCAAAAAGAATACTAATGACCTGGGAGTGGTCAATAGTAATGCACATGTTGTGGCAAATAGCATACAGAAATTTGATGCCAACATGGTGCTCCTCAATCAAAATCAACAAGCCCTGCTGACTGAATTCTCCAAATCTCTGAAGCATATAGATGAGTCCCTGCACTCCTATGCAAACTCCATAGCACTCGAAGCCAAAAAGGGGGAGCAGGAATATACTACTAAGATGGAAGGGCTTCAGCACATCATCATTGAAAACTTCGATCAGTCAAATGTTTTTGTATATGACAGTTGCCAGTGGTTGCTTAACCAAGCTTTAGGCAATAATATACCTGAGGTTAATCCTGTACATGAAACCACTGAGCACAATACTGTGGATGACGAAGGGGCAAGTGCAGAGGCTGCTCCGTTGAGCGAAGATGAGATGAAGAAAGCTGCTGAAAGGGCTGAACGCAGAACTTGGTTTGATCAAGATGCCTTAGCTAAAGCCAAAGGAAAAAGGCAGATCCAAGAGGGAACCTCAAGAGAAACACCAGCTGAAAAGAGGACCCGATTGACGGAGGAGGATGTGAGAAATGAAAAATGGAGTCCTGTATCAAAAAGTATCATCTTGGACACATTCTTGTTACAGCAGAAGGGGCACATAAAACGAAGTGAGGTATACAGTCAATATGAATGGGAGAGGCATAAAGAATTTGAAGCCAAACGCAACTTATTTTTCAGAAATAATACAGTGACAGATAAAGTTCCTCCTCCCAGATATCATCCTAAGCCCAAAGAATATTTCGAAAGACAGAGCAAGAAATTCCTGGCCCAGAAGCTCAAGGATGATCTTGCTAAGGAAAAATAGGCTTAGGACCTTTTTGTCCCTCACTGCACATCTTTGTTTTTATATTGTCTTACGAACAAGTATTGTGGTTTTATATAAATATATATATCTGATGACATGTTGTGACTCAAGTATTATTTTGTCTGTTCTTATTGTCTTAAAGTTTTAATTATTCTGTGGGTGGTGGTATTCATCTTAGCTAGTAGGATTTTGGCTTCGTCAAATAGGGGGAGATTGTTGGGTACTGTATCCACAATTACCTGGATTTGAGGAAGCCACCTGTCAAGCTAAGATGAATCCACAATGTATTTGATGAATTATTCTCTAGTTGTACTTGCAGATATTCCATGCTAAGTACACACCAATGTCAGGGTGCAGTGGGTCAATATACGCGGATCTGTGCAACGTAATCCCTCGTTGAGCAGATCAGTGTGTTGGCCTACGTGTACTCTCTCTATTGGGGTGTACTTAATTTCAAGTACAGGGCTATGATAAAGCAAGAGCAGACAAGGAGCAAGGATGGGCCAAAGACCAGCTCAAGGGGAGAAAGAGGAGAAACAGCCTAAGTACAAATCGACGAGAATCACTAAGTGATTCTCGCCGATTCGGCGAGAATCACTAGTGATTCTCGCCGAATCGTCGAGAATCACTAGCTGATTCTCGCCGGTTGAAGCCGGCTGCTTCGACACAGACAGGGAAATTTTCTAAGGCAGAATCGTCGAGAATTACTTATGATTCTCGCCGATTCGTCGAGAATGACCTTGCATTCTCGACGATTCGGTGAGAATCAAAAGTGACACCCGCCGATTCTCCCCGGCTTCTGTATCTGTGCAGTCAGATTTCGGCTAAGTAGAAGTCGGCGAGAATCATAAGTGATTCTCGCCGATTCGGCGAGAATCACCTATGATTCTCGCCGAATTTGACTTGGCAATTTTTCTGAAAGTTCTGGACCGGTCAAAGTTATCTGCAGCTGTTTGTACCGGACCTTGGTCCTTACTTTGGTGGGACCCACAACGGTCATCTTCTTGACCTAAGGTATATATACACTGTATTTGTGAACAGTAAACATGCACGGGATTTTAAAAAAGGACAGCCGCCGTCTTGACCTAGCGGATCGCAGATTGTCGTCCGCCGCCGTCGCCGCTCGTGAAGGTGGTCACCGCCGCTGATCGTGGATTCTTCCTGATCTCCCGGTGACAGAAGCTTAGGCTAGCATAGCGTCTCACGCGTCTAACGAGAGATCCCTTGTCTCTTGATTCGTTGATCGGGAAAATCTTTCCCCTTCCGAATCGATCGAGACGATCGATCCTTGTGTGACCGTTGGAAGATCTTGCTTCCTTCGCTACGAAGTTTGAATCAAGTTGGCACTGCTGCTGTTCTCTGTCGCCGCTGCTGATTCCGAGAACCTTGCCGCCGCCTCAAGCCGCAGCCGGTCTCGGGAAAGATTCACTCCAAGTGAGATCTAGGGCTGTGCACTCTTCGTTGACTTCAAGAGCACGTCGTCAAACGAAGAGGGTCACCTTCTCTCCGAACGTCGTTTGTATTTCTTACAAGCTAGTTTTTAATTTCCTTGTAACGGACCGATTGGTCCCTAGTTGTAAGGGTTGGGTGCAACCCGGATTGTGGGAGTGTTGACTCCTACGTGTGGAAGGGTTCCTTCCGTGAGTGCAAGGATTGGATTTCAATCCTGTTGGTGAAGTGACCGAGTCGTCCCGTGTTGGGAGATAGGTCGAAGGGGGAAAGTGGACGTACCCAAATCGGGGAACCACTATAATTTGCCTGTGTACTGTGTGTGCTTGGTTGTTTTGTTTTATTGTGCAGGTAAATTTCTAATTCCGCAAGTACGCTGCAAAGACACCTATTCCCCCCCCCCCATAGGTGAACATAGTTGACACTAGGTGGACTTTCAACTAGAGTATACTCCTTCAGATTACTCCTTGCTCAAGTTATGTTCCTAGAAAAACCACTATTCAAGTACCATATAGGGGTATGGGCACTTGGACTAACCTGCAAAACATATTTATTTTATCTTAGGACCCCAATATTTATAGGGTCCTTAGTGCATGTTAGTCTGAAAATGGACATGTCCACTAGCACTTTTTCTGACTGGTAGACTGACTTTAGCCCTGACCACACTTGGATTATGCCAGCAATCTATGGCATAGTGGCCCACTTTGCCACAGCACTAGCACTCATGAATGTTATACCTTCTTTTCAGAGCTAGTTTGCTAGCAGTGCTAACAGCAGCTCCCTGTCCAGAAGGAACAGTAGCAACCTTTCTAAGTTTACTTTCAGCTAGGATCTGGCTGAAGGTTAGTCTTTCAGTAAACTTATTTGGCTTGCCCAGTGTTCCATCAGCAGCAGTATTCTTTGCAAAATACGTGCTCTTGATGGCATCAAAAATAGCTAAATCAGGCTTGCTGATTGACTGACCCTTAGTCAGAGTCTTAGCTGGATGGCCCTGAGCTTTTATTGCAGCCACATTCTTAAGAGTGGGGGCTGGAGCACCAAAGACAAAAGGTCCATGATGGGCCATTTTTATTTCTTCATTGGTTGCCTTGAAGGCACTCATCCACATTCATTTACTCCTTCCATTGGAAGGTACACTTGTACTCTTCCAGGAAGAATTCCCATTCTTCTAGTGACCATACATAGAGTCCTGGTCATACTTGTTAGAAGGGAGTATTACCCTTTCAAAGGAAATGGGTGGCTGAACTGGAGCTTTTCCCTTTACTTTGAGAGTGTCATCTCTTGTGCTTCCATTGAAACCAAGACCCCTCTTTTTTCTATGAGAGGAGAAGGAATCAATGATGGGAAACACTAAATTGGGCTTAGAATAGCTAGCCACAATCCTCTTTTATCTTTGGAGTTTCTCTTCTAGATATTTGATGAGACTGTTCTTTTATTTTATGGTGCCTATCATCATGATAGTAATGTTCTTTAACTGGCTATCTTCCCTAGTTTTTTTTTCAAGCAGGGGTGCTGATTCAGAATGCTAGGAAGCAGCAAGCTGTAGAGAAGCAATCTCTTGAGCCTGTGTTTTAGCCAACAGTTTACTTCTCTTTAATGCATGCAGAAGTTCACCATACTTATTAATCGATTGATTAATATTCTCCTCAAATTCCGAGCCATCTTCATCACTTGTTGAAGAAGCACGAGATTTGGGACTTGTCTCATAATCTGACTCAAAATAAGAACTAGAAAGAGTTTGTACCTTTTTTGGACCAGGTTGATCATAGCAGGATTCTTTCAGACCTTGCTATCATCCAAAGGTAGGCTTCTTCTTCTTCAGATTCTGATGAGGAGTCAAACCAGCTCTTCTCCTTCTTTTCCATGAAGGACTTCTCCTTCTTACTCTTATGGTGGTGGTGTTTCTTCTCACCTTCCTCCTTTCTTTTGACTTGGCAGTCAGCAATCGCATGTCCAGGTTTGTTGCAACAATAACATACCACTTTAGTTGAAATCTGTTTACCAGGTTTAGAACCATACCTATCCTCCTTGGAGGTTTTTTTCTTTCCCTTGTAGTATTACTCCTGGTGATGAAAGGAGGAAGAGTGTCTGCTCCTCCACCCCTTCTTCATCGTTAGCTTCATGAACTACCTTGAGAAGGCAACAAACTCCTCATAAGACATGTGGCAGTCTGAAGTGCATGTTTCTGAGATTTCTGAGTCAGACTCAGCAGTCCTCCTTGGTGGAGAACGAGTCTTTCCCCTACTCCTTTTTGCGGCTTAAGATTTGAAGGCCGCAGTCTTTTCTTTAGCCTGAGACTTGCGGTTTTTCTCCTCCTCCTTCCTGGCAGTCACCTACATTTAATAATACACCAGCTTCCCAAACAGAGTTGATGGAGGAGTATCTGCCAACTTTACCACTTCCCTGATGGCACAAATCTTGGTGTCCCAGTATCTAGTTAGAGATCTTAGGAACATATCATTCAGTTCATAATTATCTAAGACCCTACCATAGGTTCTTAACTCATTAATTGTTCTAAAGAATCTTTCATAACTGTTGGTTATGCTCTCTTCCTAGAACTACCTGAAAGTCTCATGCTCTTGATTGAGCATGGACTTCTTATCATCTCTAACATCTTCTGTGCCCTCCATGTAGACTACCAAAGTGTCCCAAAACTCTTTGGATGTCTTACAGTGCACTAGATTTAAAAGGTGGAGTCATCTATGGCACTAACAATAATGTTTTGCTCCCTCTTGTCCATGGTGGCAAGGATGACCTCATCCCTGGTAATTTCTGAATATGACTTAGGAGTCTGTATATTGGCATCCAGTTCAAAAATTTTCATAGGGATGAAAGGTCCCACCTTGACTGTCATAAAAACTCCTAGGTTAGATTCCTCCATAAAGAGTATGACACTCTCCTTCTAGATTCCAAAGACTTCCTTTCTGTAGATAGGAAGCTTCATAGATCCAAGCTCCTTATGGTTCTCTCCTGAACCCATAAGTATACTTTGACTTCTACCCATGGAGATCTACTCAGACTATTAAGCCTTTCTTGAGCGACCTGGCTCTGATACCACTTGAAAGACTTTGTTTGCAAGGGTAGCTAAACCACCTAGAGGGGGGTGAATAGATTTCTAGGTATTTTGTAAATCTTTAAAGTTTGATAAACTTGAGCTGTGTGTTTTGATATACTTCTTAGTGCTTTTAAGAATTCACCCAGATGACACAGTAGTTTATAGTGGTTCCCAAGATTATGGGTACGACCACTATCCCTCCCACCTTTCTAACAATGTGTTAAACAAGGCACTTCTCCAATATCTCAGCTCTTAAGAGCTTATAGTATGATCCCGCAGGACCACTCAATCTCCTCCAAGACTTACAACTCAGGCACAGAGCCCTACAACTCAATGGTCAGATTACCACCTACCTCAGGCCAAAAGGTCCTACCACTCAGGTTGGGAGGACAGCCCTACAACTCAGATCCAAAGGATCCTACAACTCAGGCATAAGCCCTACCACTCAGATTTATCATAGATCTTACAAACTCAGCCGTTATAACACAAGCTTATAGCTTAGATCTAAATAGACCTTATAGAGAAAATAAGATAAGGTGTTACTTTGACACCAGAGAAATTATCTCTGTGTCTTGCTCCTTCTGTCCTGAGAATGTTCAGTCCAAATTTCTTCTTCACAGCTCCAGAAATTTTCTTCAGAAATTGCTCAGCTTTGGCTGTGAAGTGTCCATAACTAGGGGTAGCCCTAGTTCTCCTTATTTCTTGATGTTGATGATGAAGATGACAATAGCTAACTTGTTGAACTTTCGGGTCGAACGATTAGGTATTTTGCTTCTTGTCTCAACAACAATGATGAGGAAGTCGATGAAGATCTTTTGCCAGTCGAAAAGAAATTAGCCTTTAAGGTTTGTGCTTTTGTCTCCCAATATTCTTCCTTTTATCTTCCGTCGTGCAATGACATTCTTGACCTTTGCGCCCGACCTTAACTACTGGTAAATAGTCTTCCTTTTACAGAATATAACATACAGCTGCTCGTTGGCGCCATTAACGGAGGATTCCAGCTTTCCCGCAATGAATTTGAATTTCGTTGACTTTTGTTGACTTTGGCTGACGTCAGTATCTATAGAATTATCCAAATCTTCAATTCTGACACAGGCATTGAGTCTGTTGAGTGAACCACCTTTACTCAACGATTTTGGACTTAGACAATTTTTTGCTTCCTCAAACGTTGAGAGCATTGAGTAAATCTTACACCACTCAATGCTTATAGACTTGGCTCATCATTTTGTATTTAGGCATCGAGAGCTTTGAGTGAAGCTTACACCACTCAATGCCCCTGGACTTAGTAAAAATTTTTGCTTTCATAGTCCAACACACTTTTCACAATTAGGCATTGAGTGCATTGAGTGAACTGGCTTCACTCAATGTCTCTAGACTTAGTCAATTCTTCGTCTTTCTAAAGGAATTGAGTGAGGTGGCCTCACTGAATGCTTTCAATCTCTGCCTCTTTTCTATTAGGCGTTGAGTGAACTGACTTCACTAAACGCTTCTGTACTTAGCCAAATTTTGTCTTTAATCGTCTTAGGCTTTGACTGTAGTTGCATGACTCAACGCTTTTTGGTCTTGGCGTTGAGTGAACTGACTTCACTCAACGCTTCTGGACTTAGCTGATTTCTTCACTTTCTTTGTATTTGACTATAGCAGCATGACTCAACGCTTTTGGTTGTATGACGTTGAGTGAGTTAACATCACTCAATGAATGTGGACTTGGTCGACTTTCTGCCTTACCAACTTCTCAAGCTTTGACTGCACAGTCTTCTCTCAATGCTTTTTGTTGTATGTCATTGAGTGAACTGGCTTCACTCAACGTCTGTGAACTTAGTCAATTATCTCCACTGTCAATGTAGAGGCTTTAACTGACTGGT
Organism: Platanthera zijinensis; assembly: GCA_039513925.1. Lineage (NCBI taxonomy): Eukaryota > Viridiplantae > Streptophyta > Magnoliopsida > Asparagales > Orchidaceae > Platanthera > Platanthera zijinensis. Next base: position 155,552,882 of record CM077086.1, read on the forward strand.
CTTTACTCAACGCTTTTTTTGTATAACATTGAGTAAACTTGATTCACTCAATGCCTGTGGACTTAGTCGATTTTCTTGCTTGGTTAACTGCTGTGCTTTGACTGTCCTATCTTTTCTTAGCGCTTTAAGTTGTATGGCATTGAGTGAGTTGAATTCACTCAATGTTTGTGGACTTTGCCACATTTTTATCTATGTTAGCATTCTTCCTTGACATCTGGCATTGAGTGAGCTTGCTTCACTCAACGCCTGTGGACTTCATCGAATATTATTACCTGGCGTAGAATGAGCTTGCTTAACTCGACGCCTCTGGACTTAGGCAGATTCCTGCCCTTCCAGCCAGCTTCTTTGTGTCCACCTATGCAATCATGTTGACAAAGAGCAACCTAAATGCATGAACTAGAACATATATCAAATACAACTATGTGTATACCATTAACTTGTTTGACAACTTACAAATTTGGGATATTGGGCACAATGGACCAAACATTTTCTGTATTAATGCATCTTAGTATTGTTGTGTGTTCTGCCTTCTTCAAATATGGGGAGATTTTTGGGAATATTTCCCTTCAATGTTCCCTGAATTTGAAGAGGCAACACCTTCAATGCTAAGTGCATAATTATATTTGATGTATGTCCAAGTTCAGTGTATACAGGTCGTCTACTATACCATGATTAGACAGGATGTTTGAGTCATAATGACAGATGGACTCATGATAAGATGCTGGCAATGCAGAAATCTGGCTATGACTAGAAATCTGGCTAAGTCCAGAAGCATTGAGTGAAGGCAGTTCACTCAATGCCAACTCAATAAGATATTTGTCTAAGCCCAGAAGCATTGAGTAAAGGAAGTTCAGTCAATGTCAACTCAACAAGAGATCTGGCTAAGTCCAGAAGAATTGAGCGAAGGCAATTCATTCAAAGCCAACTTAACAAGATATATGGAAAATGACAGAAGCGTTGAGTGAAGGCAATTCACGCAATGCCTCAATCAAGAAGACTGGTTACTGGACAGGCAGAAAATCTACTAATTCCAGAAGCATTGATTGAACTAACTTCACTCAATGCCAGAAGAGCAAAAGCATTGACAAAAGTCAAGCAGTCAAAGCCTTAGACGGAGCAGACAAAAAATCTGTCTAAGTCCAAAATCATTGAGTGGAGGCAGTTCACTCAATGCCTACTAAACAGATAATTCAACTAAGTTCATAAGCATTGAGTGATGAAGGATCTTAACTAATCTGAGCTATAAGCTTGATATATAAAGACTGAGTTGTAGGATCCTTCTGTTGATCTGAGGTAGGGCCTATATGCTTGAGCTGTATGAGATTTATTCTCTGAGTTGTAGGATCCTTCTATGGATCTAAGGTATGACATGTGTGTTTGAGCTATATGAGATTTATTCTCTGAGGTAGGAACCTGTGGTAGATCTGAGTGTAGGGTTATCTTCCTAGCCTGAGTGTTGGACATTGGATAAAGTCTGAGGTAGGTGATCTAGTGCAGATTACTGAGCCGTAGGAGATTATATATCATAATTTAGGGCCTTGGGACTACGGTAGGACTTGGAGGAGTCTGAGAGATCCTGAGGGATCTGTGTTGTAAGCTTATTGAGCTGATATTGGAGAAGTTGGTCATGTCTAACATACTATTAGAAAGGTGGGTGGGACAGTGGATGTACCTATACATTGGGGAACAACTATAAATACCTGTGTATTGTTGTGTGTTCTTGAAAGCTAACATAAAACTAATTCAAAATACACCAAAGAAAAAATATAGTCATTAAAGACATAAAAACCTATTCACTCACCCCCTGTAGGTGTTTAGCTACTCTTGAAACAAATACTTTCAACTTCCTCCCATACAGAGCCTCATAGGGAGCCATACGGATGCTAGCCTGGTGGCTGCTGTTGTAAGAAAACTCAATCAACGATAACAGCCGCTCCCAAGGCTTTCCTGTGTCTAGAATTCATAAGCGCAACAAGTCTTCCATGGTCCTATTGTCCGTTCCGTCTACCCATTGGTCTATGGATGAATGGCGGTACTGAATGCAACTTGGGAACCTAAGTACTCTTGCATTACCCTACATTCCCTGGATGTGAAAAGACCATCTCAATTTTATATATTACTCTTGGGCATGTTGTGGTACCTCACAAATTGCTCCACGAACAGTCTTGCCAATACACCAACTAGAGTGCCCTTTCGGACCAAGAAAAACCTGGATACCTTGGTCAATCTGTCCACGATGACCAAAATAGAATCATGCCCAAAGTTGGAGCGAGAAAATCCGTGTACGAAGTCCATGGCAATGTCCTCAAACTTCCATTATAGCACGAGCAAAGGCTATAATGGACCTTCAGAGCTCTTGCACTCGACCTTCATCCACTGGAAGGTCTCACAATATGTCATAAATTCTACGACATCCTTCTTCATTCCAAGCAAAAACATATCCCTACGTATGTCCGTTGTCATACTGGTGATCCCGGGATGTACTTAATATCTGGTGCAATGTGTCTCCCTGGGCATGTCCTCCTTAATTCCCCCTCCTGTAGGGATGTAAATGTGACCCAAGAAATGAATGTATTAATCACGTTGTGAATATTGATCTGAGGCGCCTCCTTCTAGGGCTCTGAATATCGGCTCTAACTTTTTATCTAGCCTCTGCTCTGCTCTGATGCGGTCTCTGATGTTGCATATGATGCAGTGTAAGTACTCGGCATTGGTCTCCGGCTCGGCCTTTCTTACCAAGATAATTTCCATGTCCCTCAACATCTTGATTAACTCCATGGCCATCATTCAGGACCAGAGTCGCCGCTTTGCGGTGACACCTTCTCGTCCTGAAGGGTTATCACCACAAGGCGCCGATTCTGCCGGCCAATTCGATCACTGAAAGGTAGCAAAATAAATGAAATAAGAGCAATGGTTGTTATATATTGAAATTAACCTTTGATTTATAAACTTGCCCACACAAGCTTATAGACCAAGGGGTCGCTTTGAAGGTCCTAATGTATAAGCGTCCCATACCACTTATACTTTAGGTGTCAGGGTTAAATGAATCGATTATGTCATGACATGCTAGTGGGTATGATGAAACATGCAAGTGCAACTCACACACCCGACTCTGTGCACACAGACCTTTAGTTCCCCCTTTCGGAGCCGTTACCTCCCAGGATACCTCCGTAGTGGCGGACGGAAGCGGTGGGTTGGGCCTCGCCCACCTCAAAACCAGTAAAAGCACCACTGGTCTGACCTATCGTACGCCTCAACGCTTGGTGCACTAAGCGGACGCCTGCGTACTCTTGCCGTCTGGCGCACCGGACTTCTGTTGGCGAAGTGCTAATCACCTCGCCAAGTCAACGATATCGGTGTCGGTGCAATCGAACTCCCCGATATCGAAAAACCCACCACCTTAACTTTTCCTATTTTATGCACATGCAAGTTTATCGTAAACACACAAAACCGAGCCGAAGCTCCCCGGACCAAAACGTCCGTCTCCAAACCAACCGAGCCGAAGCTCCCCGGACCCAAACGTCCGTCTCCAAACCAACCGAGCCGAAGCTCCCCGGACCCAAACGTCCGTCTCCAAACCTACCGAGCTGAAGCTCCCCGGACCCAACGTCCGTCTCCAAACCTACCGAGCCGAAGCTCTCATCAATCTCCCTGTGCCAATAGTGTTTGTGAAAGGTGCAGCCCTAGTTACTAAGTTACTCTTGTCGGTTTGTTATTACAGATTACGTTAGCCCAGGACTGCCCCGGTATTCCCCGTGAAGGGCTCTTAAGGGGTACTAGGAACCAAGACGGCGACATTACGGCCCGAAGTTCCATTTCGCAAGGCACTTATTGTTATTGATTTATCTACCTTAACCCGATTCCCTTCTCATATTATGATAGACTATCCTAGGGTGATTTTTAACCTTCCTCTCTTCGGGAAAAACGATCTTTCGCCGAACCCGAGCACCTCTTAACTCTAGCTATCATCAATTCTCACTAATCTTTATACCTTCCTATTGTGACTTCCTCCACCATTGCCCACCCAGACAATATGGTTAACTCCAATGCCTTCCTCAGATCGTGTCCTATTGCATTTCACAATTGCTATATGCAGACCGACCTAGACTTCATGTCGAACCGGTTATGCCATGATCCAATACTCATCCCAAATGTCCTAAATTATTTACTGGAGACTCACCATGATATAAATGACCTAAATCAAGAAAATGGAAATTTTCCTAATCTATTTGGCATTTAATTAAATTCCTCGAAAATCCCATGGACTACCGGTTTGAACATGAACTACCCTAAGTAATAATGCAAGATGTCCAGCAAATTTATGATAAATAGTAGGTTATCTCAATAGGTTAAATCCTAAGTATCATAATTTTTCTATCATCAAAAGAGCATGAAAAGTATTTTAGAAATAATCTCTAACTTCTGTCGTTTATGAATCAAGTACCGAAAATATTCTTCCAAAAATTATAAATAATTTATGCCATGCAGATAAAGACCTAAAATTAGCACTGGCCAAGTTTCATAATTTTCCAGCAAGTATTTTATCCATAATTAATTTTTAAACAATAAAACCCCTCTCCAATATCTGTGAACAAGGTACTAGATTTACTCAACATAAAATTCTATAAAAATTCAGGGATCAACGTTCTACTAGTCAAAATCTAAATCCAGAATTTTAACTGATTATAATTAATTTAAAACCTCCAAATATTTGAAACAACAAATCGAGCCATTAATTCTTTAACACATGAAGTATAATATTTATTGATCATAAAATTCCAGGAAAATTACCATAAGTCTAAAACATTCTAAAACTCCCTCCTCCCGAGTTTCATAATTTTTAGATTAGATTTAGTGCTTAAAATAACTAAATTACGTGTTTATCCTAATCCAAAATCCCAACTTCTGAGGTACCTAATTACCTCCAATTCCTTCACTATTTCAACCAGAGGGTTTTCAGCATATCATCCCACTCTCCTCCAAATTTCAAGGGCATACAAGAGCTTTTGCTCCTATGTCCTTCACAAACCTCAAACTCCCACCCACTGGATTTGAGCCGATCTCTTAGGGTAGAATCCACCCTAATCCACACCATGTTTCTCCAAGCTAGTTATAACACCCTTCTAAGTCAGGGGTCAGAATATCTGCCTCTGTTGAGGTGATTTGACCTTTACAAACTCTTAGTGCACTTTTTACTAAAAGATGTCTCACTAATGCCTAGTTAAGGGTAGAAGGTTTCCCACCTAAAACTCCACCAAATCAGTTGGAATTTTGTACAGACCTAGGTTTAATAGCCAGGGACCACTCACCAAAATTTGGGAGGGTTTGGAGGTCATTTGACCACTTAAATAAATTCCTCTATGTTTATTAAATTAAAACAAAAACTTTAGGCAAAGTATCTCCAAAAATTCCCATTTTTGGTCTGCCATTAGGTATAGCTAAGGTTAACCCCCTGCCCAAATTTCAGGTCATTCGAACAAGGGACGAAGAGTGGGCATCCATTTTAATTTCTGCCCAACTCTAGGTACAGCCCCCACTAAAACGGGTGCTGCGGCCGAACCGCTTACCCAAACGAGTTGAAACCAATTTTAGATTTATCTAGACTCGAAGGGCTACAACTTTCGTGACTGGTCATTTTTCCTAAAACGGCTTCTAAGTGCCTCATTTTACAGCCCCAAAATATATTCAAATAATACATCTTTCCATTATGTAATATATAATAATCTATATATTATAAAATTTATTCTACTATTCATCTTCTTCATGAAACCGAAAACAGACACAGAAAACCATTTTTCCTGTAAGCATTTTGTGATCCGTCGCCGGCCGTCCCGTCACTTCCCTGGCCAGCCACCACCACCACCACCTCCGTTGAGGCGATGGCTAGCGGTCGGCGGTGGTTTGGCCGCCGGAGGTGGCGGTTTCCGGCGAACTCAAAAATACCTTTTTCAAGGTTTTCCCATGAAAACGAGAGATGGGTCCGGCTCCGTTGAGTGCGAACTTCCTTTCTAAGAATCCTAAGATCTACCCATGAAAGAGAAGAAGTAGAGGAGGACCTTGTTCGCGGTTTGGAGGCGAGAAGAGCGACGGGGTGCCATAGCGCAGTGGTGGCATAGCCGAACTTCTCCTACAGCAAGAACAAAGATCTGATCCGTTTACTTGAGCGTGTAAACTTCTCCTCTTGCCCCAAGTGGGCTTTTATAAGTCAGAAAGTGGGGAGGTGAAAGGGTAAAGCCGTAATGGCCATGAAGGCTCCTCTTAATAGCCGTTCGGTTACAGTGACGGGATAAGAAACGGTGGAAGATGAACAGGTGTGTCCAGTTGGCGGTTTCCTATTGGACCAACACTTCCTCCTTTATTATATAATTATAGAAGGAAAAACGGCCCGTAATTACTCCTGGTGTAACTTCCCACACCAGCATTTATTTCCACGCGTGTTAGAATAATTTCGGGCCTGAACCGTCGTTTCGGCCAATGTCACGGGCGTGACACATAGGTCACGGGCGTGACAGGCCCGGGTGACAATTTTTGGGGTCGACGATCGTCGAACTGAGATCGACGGTCGTCGAAGGGTGGTCACGCCCTAGGTCACGGGCGTGACACCTAGGTCACGGGCGTGACAGGCCCGAATGGCAATTTTGAGGTCGACGATCGTCGAACTGAGATCGACGGTCGTCGAAGGCTGGTCACGCCCTAGGTCACGGGCGTGACACTTAGGTCACGGGCATGACAGGCCCGAGTTCAATTTCGACGATCGTTTTACGGGGATCGACGATCGTCGAAGGAGTCACGCCCCTGGTCACGGGCGTGACACTTTGGTCACGGGCGTGACATGTCCGGGCTGCCAGATCGACGATCGTCTCACGGAGATCGACGATCGTCGAAGGGGTCACGCCCTAGGTCACGGGCGTGACACCTTGGTCACGGGCGTGACATGCCCGGGCAGCAAGTTCGACGATCGTCTCGCGGAGATCGACGATCGTCGAAGTAGTCACGCCCAAAGTCACAGGCGTGACGGGTCGGTCACGGCGTGACCAACCCGTGACCCGAAACCTCGACCAATTTATTTCAATTTTTGGGCTTCACAGGGTTCTGTCACGACCAACCGACTCCTAGGGGTCTAGCCGGAAATGGGATGTTACAATCTTTGTCCTTGTTAGAGATGTCCTCTTTTTCATCACTATCAAGACAAGGTAACTGAAGCACCTCAGCCAACTTCCTTGGAGTAATCATGATCCTCATCCCTCCAATTTTGGATTTCAGTGATGTCTTATTTAGCGAAAGCTTTACATTGGAGAAAAATTCTAATAGTTCATCTCTCAGGATGGGGGAAGGTTCAGAGAGGATATATTCTAAACCTAGGGCATCCAACATCCCGATGACTTCTCTAATCTCCACTGAGGCATGTATAAATCCATTCCTAACAATCACATAGCCTTCCTGAAGATATTTTGAAGACTTTGGCGCCACTGAAGCTGGAAGTTGATATGCTGAGATGGGTTTGGTCTTGACGGCTTGGAAAGAGATTAGGGCTTAATGGCTTTTGATTTTCTGAGCCTTAATTTATATGTAGTGTTTTGGAGTTGAGAGGACGACCTAGATTATTATTTCCACTGATTTGACAAGTAAAATAAGTTGATTAAATTTTAATCAGCCCATCTCAGTGGTTGCGCTGAGATAGATTGATAAGCCAGTGGCACAGGGTAATTCATATTCTTATGTGAACTGCTGAGACTGTCTCAGCGGTCCCAACGGTTCAGCTGAGCCTTTCTCAGCTGCTTCAGCTGACCTGACTATTTTTCAGTGATCATTGTAAGAAAAAGTTTGATATTCATTGATAGTTGATAGTTGATTGTTGACTGAGACATCTTGTTACTTTTATTATGGTAAAGATTGTTAACCTAACATACTACTAAGGGTTTGCTAGTAGCTAACAAAATTTTAGAAGAATATTTGTGCAAACTATCTAGTTAAGGTAATTAATAGCTATCAAACTACCAACATAACACACTTGTTTAAGCATGAAGGTAAAGTAGAAATATAGAGAATTTAATCTTCAACTGAAACACTTAATGTACATGAATCATTCAATATTAACAATTCCTAACTCAATTTTAAAGAAATTGAACTTAGCCTCATCCAATGGCTTAGTGAAGATATCAGCAACTTGATTGTCAGTGGAGACAAATTCAAGGTAAATATCTTCACTCTCTACATGTTCTCTAATAAAGTGATATTTAATTTCTATATGCTTAGTCCTACTATGTGAGACAGGATTCTTAGTAATATAAATTGCACTAGATAAGTCACAATACAAAGTAGAATGACATACCTTGATGTTGTAGTCCTCTAGCTGATATTGTATCCATAAGTGTTATGCACAACAGCTTCCTACAAATATATACTCAGACTTGGTAGTGGATATAGCCACACTAGTCTTCTTCTTTCTATTGCATGAGATCAGTATTCTCCCTAGGAATTGACAAGTTCCACTTGTACTTTTCCTATCTTCCTTCCAACCTGCAAAGTTTGCATCTAAATAGCTAATTAGTTCAAAAGCACTGTTTCTAGGGTATCAAAGGCCAAGGTGTTGGCTGCCCTTATGATATCTCAAAATCCTCTTTGCAGCTTAGTAGTGAGATTCCTTATGGCATGCTTGGCACCTATCAAAAACACATATTGCATACATGATATTTGGCCTACTAGCAGTTAAGTACAACTAGGATTCAATGATACATCTGTACATGGATTCATCAAAGGCCTTACCCTTCTCATCCTTATCTAAGGAAATGTTGTACCCCATGGGGGTTATCATGGTGGAAACTGATTCCATCCTAAATTTCTTAATAAGCTCCCTAGTTTACTTAGTCTGAGAGATAAAAATCCCCTCATCAAACATTTCACTTGGAGACCTAAGAAGTATTTGAGCTCCCCATACTGCTCATCTCAAATTCCCCCTGCAAAATGTTAGCAAACCTTTTGCAAAGGTTATCATCAGTAGACCCAAATATTATGTCATCCATATAAATTTGTATTTGGAGACACTTGCTATTTTTTCCCTAAGAAACAATGAGCTATCTATCTTTCCCCTTAAGAATTTGTTCTTGATGAGAATGGTCGACAAGGTTTCATACCAAGCCATAGAGGCTTGCTTCAAACTATATAAAGTTTTATTTAATTTGTAAACATGATTTACTAGAGTGGGATATACAAAACCTGAGGGCTGCTCCAAATATACCTCTTCCTAGAGATTATTATTTAAGAATGTTGACTTGACATCCATCTAGTAGACTTTGAATCCCTTATATGTAGCAAAGGCAAAGAACATCCTTATGACCACTAACCTTGCAACTGGGGTAAAGGTTTGGTCAAATTCTATGCCCTCTTCTTGCCTATAGCCTTTGGCAACTAGCCTTGCCTTATTCTTGATGACTGTCCCATTCTCATCAAGCTTGTTCCTGTAAACCCACTTGGTGCCAATTATATTAGTTCCAAGTGGCTTTGGCACCAACTTCCACACCTTGCACCTCATGAATTGATGTAACTCTTCTTGCATGTCATTGATTCAAAAGTTGTCCTTGTTTGCTTCTTCAAACCTCTTGAGCTCAATCTGGGACAGGAAGTTCAGGAATAATGGTTCATTGTGAACTATGCTTCTTATGGTCACTCCTTGTTGTTCATTCCCAATGACGAGATTTCTTGGGAGATCCCTCAGAAGCCTAGTTATGACAAGTAACATGTCTTCATCCTGCTAAACTTGATCTACAACATTTGATTCTCCTTCAATCTGATCACTTTCAACTTCATTTATGAGTGCTTCAACTTTTGAAGACACCTTGCTTGAGATGGGTGTCTCTTTAATAGAGAGAATTTTCATCTTAAGATCATTTCCAACAATGACAGGTGTGATGTACTAGCCCTTATAAAGTACATTAGTCTCATAGAAAATAACATGCATTGACTCTTCAACTACATGGGTCTTCTTGTTGAATACTCTACAGGCTCTACTATGTGAGCTATATCCAATAAGAAAACATACATTGCTTTTTTCAGCAAATTTTGTATGTTGAGATTTCCCATTATTAAAAATATAACACTTGCGACCAAAGAGTCTAAAATATGAAATGACTGGTTATTTGACTTTCAGAATTTCATAGGGGGTTTTCTCAATGGACTTATTAATGGAGGCTCTACTCAGAACATAATAGGTCGTATTGATTGCCTCGGCAAAAGTATTATGGGAGTGAGGAGTAACTAAGAAGTGTTCTGCCAACCTCTATTAAGGTCATATTTCTTCTCTCAGCCACTCTATTTTGTTGGGGAGTTCTGGGAGAGGAAAACTATTTTATATGAAGGTCTTGATAGAACTTTGTCATAGCTCCAGATTGAAACTTTATACAATGATCAGTTCTAGTTTTGACCACAGTATATTATAACTCATTCTGGATAGCCTTGACATGGTTTATAAGACCCTCAAGGTATCTAATTTCTTCTTAAGGAAGAATAGAAATGTATACTCAGAGTGATCATCTACTATCACTAGGGTATACAACTTCTCACCTAGGCTCTGAATAGGCAAAGGAACAAATAAGCCCATATGAAATAGATAGAGATAACTTTCAGTGTCCTTGGAGCCAATACATTTTAAGCTAGCCCTTGTTTGCTTGCCCATTTGGCATGCATGAGAGGGACCACTTTTAAGACATTTTAAATTATGGTTATTTCTAATTAAATTTTTAGAAAATAATTTGTTCATTGTCTTGTAGTTAATGTTGGCAAGTCTCTTATGCCTCTGAACAAAAAAAGACTCTCTCTCATTTGTTATTAGACACATATAAGATGATGAATTATTGAAAATGAAATCTAAGCAGTGCATATTTCCACTCCTAGTGCCTAAGAGGATGACCTCTAAGTAAACGGACTTCTTGATGAAGCACTTATCATTGTGGAATTCAATGATATAGCCCAAGTCACATAGTTGACTTATGCTTATAAGGTTGTGTTGCAACCCTTCCACATAATCTACCCTTGTTATTGAGACTATGTTAGTGGTAATCATACCATAGCCTCTAGTGATGCCCCTGTCAAAGCCACCAAAGATGACTTTAGGTTTTTTATTTATTGGAGTGTAATGTTTAAGTAAGCTCCTTATCCCAGTCATTTATCTAGAATACCCACTGTCTAAGTACCATATCTGTATTAGAGAGGTACATGAAATAACCTACAAAATATAGATCACTTATCCTTAGGAGCCCAACATATCTTGGGTCCTAGGTACATGTTAGTAGCATAAGTTTTTCTAACAAAACCTTGCCTGGATGGAATGCCTTTCTTTGCATTAGGCACACTAGGGTTGTGCCGACAATCTATGGCAAAGTGACCCACTTTCCCACAGCACCAACACTCATGAATGTTGCATCTTCTTTTCTGAACAGCTTTTGAAGTAGATACTTTAGTTCTTTGTTCTTGAAGGAAGATAGCAGCATTTTTCTTATTTCTTTCAGCAATGCCTTGCCATTTTCCCTACCTGTAGTTAGTCTTAGTAGTCAATGTCTTATTTGTATCAATAGGTCTCAGTTTGGTGATTGAGCACAAGTTGATAGCAGAAGAAATTGCCCTGTGAGATTGAGCTACAGACTGGACAACGGCCAACTGTCTAGTTGGAAGGGACTTGGAAGTTGATGCTTCCTTTTCCTTGAGTGTGGAGGCTGGGGCATCAAACATAAATGGTCTAGGATGAGCCATTTGTATTTCCTCATATCGGGCCTTAAAACACTCAAGCCCATCCCCTTCCTTCCACAATAGCTGTGAATATTTTTGTTCACACTATTGGATCTTCCATTTAACTAATGACCATACATACTTTCTTGGTCATATTTATTGGAGGGAAACAGGACCATCTAAAAAGAGATTATAGGCTGGATTGGATCCTTGCCCTTACTCCTATACCTTCTTCTAGTATTCCTCTCAATGAACCCCAACCCCTTCTTACTGGTTTGGGAGGTGAAGGTATCAATGAGTGGCAATACTAATTTGGGTTTGGAGTATTGAGCCACTAGCATTCTCTCTTTGAGGAGCTTATCTTCAAAATCTTTAACTAAAGAATTTTTACTATTTATGGATGTGACTTGGATTTGGGATTTCTCTTTGCTCATTTGATTCAGGTGTGAGGTTGGCTCAGTGTGCAAGGAGATATCTTATCTTAAGGAAGCAATCTCCTTGGCTTGTCTTTTGACAAGCAACGTGTTCTTCTTCAGAGCTTCCAAGATAAAACCATACTAGTCAATCAATTGATTGACATCCTCCTCAAATTCTGAGTCACCTTTATCATAAGATTAAGGTGCTTAAAAATTAGGACTTGTTTCATAATCAGATTCAGAGGAGAAGATGGAATTAATCAATACCTCATCAATATCATACTGATCCTGGCTAGATTCTTTTTCTATTATGGCCATAAGTCCATGACGGTCACTAACTTCTTCATCCACCTCATTGTCACAATCATAAAGTGATAGAGGGTACCTGATCCCTATCCTTACAACAAGATAGTTCTTATCTCCTTCAACCGTAGTGGCAAACAGTCTAATATAGGCTTCATCCTCTTCTTTTGAATCAGAAGATGCTGAGTCAGTGTGACTCCAGCTCTTCTTATTCTTGGCAAGGAAGTCTTCTCCCTCTTGCCCTTGTGGTAGTGGTTATTCTTCTCACCTTTCTTCTGACCAATTTCTTTTCTCTTGATTGGGCAGTCAGCATTGATATGCCAAGGCTTGCTACAACAATAACATATTACATTAATAGAAATATGTTTAGTAGGTTTATAATCATACATTTCTCCTTTGGAGAACTTCTTACCATATTTGTTATGATCTTTCTTATAGTATGACGAGGAGGAAGGTTTTCTCTTCCATTACTTCATCTTCATCATCTTCTAGAATTGTCTTGAGATGGCAGCAAACTCCTCATCTGACATATTGCAGTCAGATGTGTTGGACTCAGTGCTCTCTAAATCAGCTGACCTTCTTGCGGGAGAGGTAATTCTCTCCATTCTCTTCTTAGAGCTCTTATCCTTAAGATCCACTGTCCTCTCCTTCGCATAGGACCTGATGGTGGTCTCCTCCTCCTTCCTAGCAGAAAGCTGCATCTCATAGGAATGTAGCTTTCCAAATAATGTGTGAGGAGGAGTTTCAGCAAGCTTTGCCACTTTCCTAATGGCACATATCGTTGTGTCCCAATCTCTGGTTAGAGATCTTAGTAACTTATTATTCAACTCATAATTGCTAAAGACCCTTCCATAGGTCCTCGGCTCATTTACTACACTGAAAAACCCTTCATAGCACTCAACTATGTTGTCTTTGCTGTTCTGTCTAAAGGAATCATACTCCTAATTGAGTAGAGATTTTCTATCATCCCTAAATTCTTTAGTGTCATCCATGTACACTATATGTGTCTCCCACATCTCCTTGGCAGTTTTATAATGCACCAAGTTCTAGAAAGTGGAATCACCAATAACACTTACTATGATTTTATTTTCTCTTTTGTCCATAGTAGCAAGTGATACTTCATCCCTGGTCATTTCAGTATTGGTCTTGGGCACTCTCAGGTTTGGGTCAATGGTAGAGGCCTTTTGGGGGATAAAAGGTCCTCTTGAATTGTGATATAAATCCTATGGTAAGAGGCTTCCATAAATAGCCTGGCCCTTTGCTTCCATATGCCAAAGGTCTCCTCTCTGCATATAGGCAACTTCATAGAGCTCATCTTCTTATGAGTCTCTGTAGCAGACATCTTGAAATATTTTGACCAACCAAGCTGTTAAGTCCTTTTTGACCAACCAAGCTTTGATAACACTTGATAGTTAACTAGGTATAGTCTAAATCACCTAGATGAGGGGGGCGAATAGGTAGTTTGTAATATTTTTCTTCTTACTCTACTATTTAGTCTCATTTAAACATTACAGAAAGCATGCAAAAATTTTATAGTGGTTCCCCAAGGTCTAGGTACATCCATTGTTCCTCACCGCCTTTCTAACAGTGTATTAGATAAGGCAACCTTCTCCAAACTCAACTCAAAGAGCTTATAACACAGATCCCTCAAGATATCTCACGTTTCCTCCAAACCCTACCTTAGGCCACTGTTGGGTTTCTAAGTGGGATGCACATCACATGTGCGCAGTGAAATAAGGAATCAAGAAACCCAAAGATAAATGGATCTTGCGATAATCGTAGATCAAGAAGTAAAATAAAACTTCAATAAAAGTATACCTTAGAGGGATTGAGTCACTACTTAACCAAGGTGCTCCAAGGAAGTCCAACAAACACAAGTGGTTGGAGTTCCGAACGTAGAAGTATGTTCATTCCTCTATTGGTATACACACGAGCAAGAAGAACCCTTAGACACTTATCTCACAAGATCTAGGTTGGAAGAAGGAATGCCCTTAATGTCTCTACGGATTTCGAGATACGTTAAAGAATAGACAGCAGTGACAAAGGCGAAGCTTAGGAAACGCTTTCCGACGACGTCAATTGATTAGAATGATCAGCAGCATGGAGCAGCGGCTACGACTTCAAGGTTACGGAACAGTTCTATTGGGGAAGAAGAAGTCGTCGCACTCATTCTTGATCGATTAGGTTATGTCTAAGGAGATAACATTTATCTCGTCTATTTATACTCCAATACCAAAATTGTAGTTATCCGCAAACCAGACCGAAATCAGACTTAAAGGACCGAACCAGAGTAAACATCATTCGCCGAGATAACAAGTTTATATACGACGAATCTAAGATCCATTCATCAAGATAACACGAGAATACTCGATGAATCCAAACAGACCAATTCGTCGAAACATCAAGAGAATCCTCGACAAATCCAAGTCCAATTCGTCAAGATGTCAAGAGTATACTCAACCAATCCAATTCCAATTCATCGACATGTCAAGAGTATACTCAACAAATCCAAGTCCAATTCATCGAGATGTCAAGTGTATACTCGACGAATTCAGACGGATTCTTCGAAATACTAAGATACCTTTTGACGAATTACCTTTGAGTATTCCGACAACTCAGCTTATCATCTATATTCACAATATAGGTCCAAATCTAGAATGTCACAGGCTTGTCCTTTCACTCATATCACATATAAGCAATGTCAACACAAACCTTTCCAACTTCTCCAATACTCTTATGTGCGACCCCATATGCTCATATTGTATTGGCAGTGATACTACCTATTTGACCACTTCTATATCACAATGGCAACACTAACAGTCTTCCACTTGATCTTGAAAGTATCAAACAAAAGTTTCACAAACGAGGAGTAGCATCTAGCAATACATCATTGCTCCCCAAGCAATAAGAGTTCTAAACTCATAAAGCCTTTATGACCGATATACAGGGGTTGTCATGTCCCTTTCTCCCTTACATCCGGATAGAACTAAAGGTATAGACTATGTCACCCTCATAATTGTTGAACTTAAGTTTCTTGATTTAGAATGGACTTCTAGAAAATTGTTGAGCCCAATATCAAATATTGACTTGACCAAACATGGCCATGCATTTCTCAGTCTCATTCCTTCAAGGGGCCCATAGGTGTAACTCTGGTCATATAGGAGACAAATCTCATTTCTGTCCACACAAAAACACTCAAATGATTCGTAACGTACCCAATAACCACCTTTATTATCAACCTTTCTCAAGGAAGACTTTGGATGACATCAAAGTATGCCCTCCCTCACTTGATGAATGTTGTGACTTCAAGTCAAAGAACCACAAACACCATTGCCACTTGATACATACTTGTGATATGTTCATATAACAATCCACAAAGTACTCTCATGGTGGGTCTGTCCAGTACAACTTTTTCACTAACAAGTACCCATGTGATGACTTGATATCGCAATATTATTGTAATGACCCATTTTGCATTAGACCCCTTGCATGTGTTTTGAGTAAGGAGACCTGACTCAGGCTCGGAGGTGCGCTAGATTCGACAAGTAAAATTGTCGGATATCATCACCATAAATTCGTCAAGTATGACTTGCGAATTGAGGCCAATACTATTCATCAAATATCGTCACGGATATCTGACGAATTTGTCGAGTATATAAGATGAATTGGACTGAGAATATTTTGTCCAGAAGAATTTGTCGAAAAGCTTTGAGTGATTTCGACGAAGCACCTTGTAGATAAGAGGAATTTCACTTAGAATAATTCTGGATTCGGGAAGCGTAGAGTGTGCTGAGTAAACTCGATGCCATTTGAAGAAGCATAGAGTAGATAAGACGAATTTCACATAGAATAATTCTGGATTCGAGAAGCATCGAGTGCGCTGAATAAACTCAACGCCATTCGACGAAGCGTCGAGTAGATAATACGAATTTTACTTAGAAGAATTCTTGATTTGGGAAGCGTCGAGTATGTTAAGTGAACTCATCGCAATTTGACAAAGCATCGAGTGATACTCGACGAACTCAATGCTATGACTTAGAAAAGTACAGGGCTCAACGAGGTGTTGAGTGGTCACAATGAATTTCAACGATTCGTCGAGTGTGTATAGTATACATGACGAATTTGACTTAGCGTATTTTCGGCCCTGCCTGTGTTGCTGATTTATACTTATGGGTTGAACTGGGTTTTCGGGACAGGCGTTGATGGCTCCTTTGCACTGGTCTTTTCAATAAGACTTATTTTAAGTAATAATAAAAGATCAAATGAGAAGCTGACACGTAGCGTCATATCTCAAACCCTAATCTTTCGTTAAAAAGGGAAGAAGTGAGAAACCCTAATCGTTACCTCCATTTCTTGCTAAGACATTAATTGTCAAACCTGATGGAGGAAGAGAAGTTGCCAGAGTCAGATTTCTGTAGGAAAAGCTCTCCACCTTCGTGAAGAACGATGTCGCTGAGGAGAGTGACGAGTTCCATGTCCAAAAATGAGGCGAGCTTTCTACCCTCCCTTGGTGATAGATCTTTTGTTATAATGTACAAGAGATGTCGACTCAAAAGAGTTGGACTTGTGCAAGATGAAGATCTCCTAGGAAGAGACCATGCTAGGTCCTGGTCCTAGAGATTAGTTGTCTTCAACCTCTCCTCTCTTCGTTGTGAAGATGGTGGACTTGGTTTTGTGAAGAAGGATGGTCTTTTGAGGGTGAATAAGGGAGGAGGAGGTGTTGTATGTGGTTTGAACAAATGGCTAAAGGAAGAAGATGAACTGATGTCATTCGGTTTGCTTTAAGATGCGT
The DNA here is from genome assembly GCA_039513925.1 of Platanthera zijinensis. Lineage (NCBI taxonomy): Eukaryota > Viridiplantae > Streptophyta > Magnoliopsida > Asparagales > Orchidaceae > Platanthera > Platanthera zijinensis. The sequence continues at coordinate 155,570,114 of CM077086.1, forward strand.
GCAAAAATCTATTTTCTATGTGCAACGGACTTCGAGGCCATTTTCGGGTGTGATACGGCCGGATACAGGTCTTGGGTTGAATACAAAAGTTGTATTCATCGGGAAGACCATTCAAACAAATGGTTACACGTTTTCATAGAATATTTGTATCTCCTGGAATGTACACTCAAAGTTGCTGGATGGTAACAACTTATTTGGAGAATACATTAGGGTTAGTGTCTAACCGGTTTTGGACTAGGTAGAAGAAACTTGTCAAGTTGATGTTGAGGTTTAGATGAACCTAGCTATAGGTAGACGAGATAAACAAATGGTTTAGACAAATTTAATAATCGAATGGTTTGGGGTATTATTGAACAAAGGGTTTGATGAGATTTTGTGGTACAAATGTCTACTTGTGAAATCCGGTAATGATGTGCACGATTGTAGTCCGATAATTGAACGTGTAATCTATACTTATGCTATCATGCTTGATGAATACATGAAGAGTTATTATGTTGTGGTGATAAATATATAAAAGCCTAAATGTTGTGAATGCTTGATTAATAAGGAAGCAATCAGTTAAGGTAAATCCCATGGCCATGAAATATGTTGAATCGTGATCTCAAGTATTGGATGGATAATTTGTATAGTCTACTACTTAGAGTGTGTCTCCCTATGGGTAGTAGTGTGGTATTGGTATGTTGTTCAATGTGGCTTGCCACCTGTATTGATGTTGAACCCTTGAGTGCTTGGGAATACAAAAATGTGAAAGTAAGTGCATATGTTTGGTTGCACTGAATTTGTAAGGATTACATGTGACTTCGGGCGATTGGGCCTTGTCCTCGGTGCTTATATTTGAGGCTCCTTCCATGCCAAGTGAATGGTTGGTATTGGTCCTTTTTTGATATGCTACCTTAGGCCCCTTCCATGCCATGATGAAGTGAAACTATATGTGGTGTGAGTTGACATGCGATATCATAATCCTGGATTAAGGATAGTGTGACAGATCTACGGGCTCGCCAGTATTTACACTGATAGGAGTTGACACATAGACTTTGGGCGGTTCAGCTTGGTTCTCGGATCTTATTCCAGGGGCTCTTTCCGTACCAAGTAGATGGGTTGGCTTCCTCCTTTGGTGATACGCTCTCATAGGCTCCTTCCGTACCATAATGATTGGCCAGTTGGGCTGCGCCATTAGTGCAGATCAACCCGAGACCTCTTCTGAGACATTATACGCAGGGAGCTCCGTTGTTGTGTTCTTAGCGTTGAGGTGTACGAAGGTTTAGGCTTGGTAGTGTGGATGCCCTCCTAATAGAGACAAGCCCATTTCACTGTCAGTGTTTGGCCACGATGGATAGCGACTTAGAGGTTAGCTACATACTCAAAAAGTGGGAACTAGAAGTCTGTTTCGGCATAGAAGTGTGTGTGTGTGTGTGTGTGTGTGTGTGTGTGTGTGTGTGTGTGTGCATGTGTGATTCATCGTATTGCATTCATAGCATTGCATTGAATTACATACACAAGATCCTTATTATATAAGTTTGTATGGGCACTCTTATGTGATGAGTTACTTTACTGTTAAGTTACTTTCCTGTTGTAGATCAATATACTTGATGGATAGATATTGCTTGTGAGAACTGCTAGAGTAGAATGATTATAATGATATTATATAATGTTGTTATTACTACACTTGATATGTGAGATATACCACCTGCTTGTTATTACTTCTTATATATATATATATATATATATATATATATTATATTGTATCTTCTTCTTTATCCCGCTCGGTGCCTAAGAGCTGCTGGGGTGAGAGGAGGAGATAGCCACTTATTCTTTATGACTAACGGTTGCTTAGACTACCATTCTAGGAGGACATCTAGTGGATGGATCCGCAATAGTAGCAGGTTTTGCAGGAGGGCAGTCAGGCCAGGGTGACAGGGCATGATACGATGTGTCCTTCACTGCCGTCAGTAACGGATGTGAGTTTTTGAGAGACTCATGATTGTACCCCATTGGTAATTTTGGTGTACTCATATATTAAAGAAGTGATGTAGCTTCTTATTATTGATGTGCTTTGTTTGGACTATATACTTATGTGGATTTTGACTTATGTGGATTTTGACTTCTGTTTCTATTCATTATGTTGGGTTGGCATGGATGATAATTGTTTAGCCAGCAAGTAAAGCTTCTTGTAGTATTGGTTGACCCATGTGTTGGTGTTATCGCAAGGCGACTGTTCAGGGAATAAGACTCCCCTGGGTCATGTCTTGTGTTTCGAGAGGAGGCCTTATAAATTGTATCAGCTTGCAATGATCCTGAACTAAAGAAGTCATTGAACAATGGTGCCACCCTCGCTCGATTTATTAATTTGTGGACAAACTGACATAGCAGAAGCAGTGGTGTGCCCGTATGTAATTCATACTAAGTATGTCAAGTTGTTATCCTATGATTAGCCAACCTGACCATAGGTTTCTACTTTTACGTATAGATCACAACACATGTAGATCAAGTTGCATGCACTCCCTACCCTTCCGTCCCTACCAAGTTCCAGCAGTCAGAGTTGGGACAGACGCTTATGGAAATTATGGACACTTTCAGGTCTCAACAGGCCCCGGTGCAGCAACAAGCCCCGAGCTCTAACTGGCTGAGTACCTTCTGAGCCCTCTCCCTGCCTGATTATAATGGGATAGAGTCGGCTGTCCATACTAAAGAATGGCTCGACACAGTGCAAGAGTTAATGGATGGAATCAGATGTCCATCCAGTATGGCTGTTACCTTAGTCGTGTTAGTCTTGGAAATGCACGTGAAGAGATGGTGGAAGTCCCTCATGGTCTCTACTTTCCAAGGCCGAGTATACACTGAGATCAGTTTGAATGAATCCTCTTTAGCCTTCTTGGAACAGTTCATTCCCTCTACCGCTCTAGATGAGCTTGAGGAGAGATTTTTGTAATTGAATTAAAGATCCAAGTCCGTGACAGAATACCAAAGGGGGTTTTAGCACCTCGCTAGATTTATTGACTCCTACGAGTTGGACGACCATGGTATGCAAAAAGGTTTTACAAAGGCTTGTGAGATCCCCTAAGGCAAGCCCATTTATTTAAAGAGGACGCGAGTTTGGCAGAGATCATTAATATGGCGAAAAGGATGGAGGTAGATCACTTGGGAAGTAGTAAGAGACCAGTCGAGGGCGTGATGGAAGCGGGACCTAGCTTCAGAAAGAGACATGATAGTAGAGGTGGAAGAGGAAATCAAAGAGGTGGCATCCGTTTCCACCAAAATTTTAGGATGGAACGTCCGGCCCCACAGCTAGCACTACCTTCATCTCAACAAATGTATCAGCAGACCGGAGGGAAGTTTGAGCGAGTATGTTTCCCGTGTAATCAGTCGGGTCAGATTCGGCATTTCTTCCTGCAACTAAGTGGAGGTAACTCCCCCCCCCCTATTTTCCTCCAGTAGCTCTGCGAGGTTGAGAACAAGGTCATGGTCGTGGACGAGGATCACGAGTAAGGAATCCTTAACTTGCTAGAGAGAAGGTGTTTGATTTGGACATGACGTTAGAGAGGAATCCTCAAGATGTGATTGCAGGTATGTCATGATTTAATTAATACATTATAAGTATTCATCCTTAATTTGCCAAAGATACCCTAGGAATCTAGCTTGAGTCTTTGTAATTGATATTTAGGCACGGTGACCGTTAGTGGGAAACCAGCTCACACATTATTTGATGCGGGTGCCACGCATTCATTTGTCTTGACGGACTCTGTAAAAGATTTATATGACGTGCAATATTTCACTAGACCCACACAGAGAGTATGCCTCCCAGACGGCACCAAGATGTTGTCATCCGCCAAGTGCGACTTGGAAGCATGTATTGGAGGAAGGATTTTTGAAACCCCCGCGACAGTGTTGAGAATGTCGGAATCTGATCTTATTCTGGGCATGACATGGATAGATTGGTACCATGCAAGAATTTATTGTGCGGCGAAGAAAATCACTTTAAGGTATTGAGACTCTGAAGTCACCTTCCAAGGTATTAAATTCGCGCCTCGAATGTTGTTATCTTAAATCCAGGCCCATATGAAGGGGGACGAAGTATATATGCTATGTTTTGAATAAAAATAGATGATGGCGAGTACGAAAGTTGTACTGGTGGTACGGGATTTTCCTGAGGTATTCCCTGAGAAGCTGCCAAGATTACCCCCACACAGAGAGGTGGACTTCCAAATTAAACTAGTATCGGGTGCCAAGCCCATCTCTCGGACCCCTTAACAAATGGCTCCAAAGGATCTCGCTGAGTTTAGATTTCAGTTGCAGGAGTTAGTAGAATCAGGGTTTGTTCACCCCAGCTCATCACCATGGGGAGCCCTTGTTATATTTGTTAAGAAGAAAGGTGGATCATTACAGTTATGCATAGACTACCGAGAACTCAACTGGCTGACGGTGCAGAACAACTATCCATTACCTCAGATCGACGAGTTATTCAATCAGTTGGTAGGAGCGCATTAGTTTTCCAAATTGGATTTGCGCTCAGGGTACTATCAATTGAGGATTCGAGAGGAAGACATTCAGAAAACAACGTTCAGTTTGAGATATGGTTTATACAAGTTCACGGTGATGTCGTTCACTCTCAAGAAAGCCCCTTCCATATTCATGAGTTTGATGAACATAGTGTTTGAACCGTATTTGGATGTCTTTTTTGTCATCTTCATCGATGACATTCTTGTCTACTCAAAATTGGAAGAAGATCATGCTGAGCACATGGCCCTAGTCTTAAGAAAACTAAAAGAGCATTCCCTATTTTCCAAGTTCAGCAAGTGCGAATTTTGGCTCTGAGAAGTTGCATTCTAGGGCCATGTGTTTAGTGGTGCTAGATTAGCAGTAGACCCGGCCAAGGTGCGTGCCGTGAAGGAATGGTCGCCTCTGAAGTCAGCACCCGATGTACGAAACTTTCTTGGACTTGCTGGTTATTACCGCAAGTTTATTAAAGGATTTTCAAAGATCGCCCTTCCTCTCCTTGCCATAACAAAGAAAGGTGTGACATATGAGTGGAAACCCCAGTGTGAGACTGCATTTCAAGAGCTGAAGGATCGAATTATCACCGCACCCATCCTAGCTCTTCCATTAGGAAAGGAAGGATTTCAAGTTTACACTGATGTGTCATATCAAGGGATGGGAGCAGTGTTGATGCAGCATAGGCACATGATTGCCTACTCTTTGAGACAACTTAAGAAGCATGAGGTAAACTACCCAGTACATTCTTTTGAATTGGGGGAAGTGGTGTTTTCATTAAAGGATTAGAGACATTATTTGTATGTCATCCATTGTGAGATCTTTTCGGATCAAAAGAATCTGAAGTATGTTCATAATCAGAAGGAGTTGAATTTGAGGCAGCGGCGGTGGTTAGAATTTTTGTGCGATTATGAATTTACATTAAACTACCACCCTGGGAAAGTAAACTCCATGGCAGATTCCTTGAGAAAAAAAGTTCCAGAGTCGAGCCCCGAGTCTTGGTTGATGAGTATGGAATTTACTCGAGTGCTTGAGGAGATGGAGATCACGTTGGTGTGTAGGGATCATTCCGAGACATATACTGAATATCTAACTGCCATGAGTATACTTTGTGACATTCGAGATTGAATTCGAGTAGAGCAAGGGAAGGATGCTTCTCTATCCCTTATGATTAAGACAATTGAGGATGGGTCTACTGAAGAGTATACTTTGAAGGACGACCTCATTCATTTCTGTGGCAGACTTTACCTTCCCAAGGACGGTGAAATCCGGGAAGATATTTTGAGAGAGGCCATTGCTCCAAGTATTCGGTGCATCTCGGGATTTCCAAGATATATTGTGACTTGAGAAAGACCATGTTTTGGCCAGGGATGAAGAAGCATGTCACATGCTATGTTACACACTGAGAGACTTGTTAGAAGGAGAAGGTGGAGTGTAAAATCCCTGGAGGATTGTTACAATAATTGCCCATTCCGGAGTGGAAATTTGAAGATATCTCATTGGATTTTGTTCACGGCCTTCCCCGATCACGATCTGGGAATGACTCAGTTTGGGTGATTGTGGATCGCTTGACTAAGGTCATAATGTTTATCCCAATGAGGAAAGAGACGCATGTAGACGTATTGGTATGTCTCTTCATGGAGCAGTTTGTTCGATACCATGGAGTGCCTAAGACAATAGTCTGCGACTGTGATGGTCGCTTTACCTCTAAGGAAGGGATGGCGGTTCAAGTGTATTTGTGTTCTTGCCTTACCTTTAACATGACCTTACATCCTCAGACGGACGGTCAATCTGAGAGGACCATCAGAACTATGGAAGATCTGTTGAGATTGTGTGTATTGGATAGAGGGGAGCCGTGGGAAAGGCTCTTACAACTAATGGAATTTTCATAAAATAACAGTCATCAAGCTAGCATCGAGAAGGAACCCCCACAGAGCGCTTTATGGAAGGAGGTGTAAAACACCTTTATAATGGGTGTATGATGAAGACTCGAAGATTTTTGGAATTGAGTATATAGATGACACCGAGGCTATGGTTAGACTGAAACGAGATCACATGCTTGAGGCTCAGAGTCAGTAGGCAAAGTATTATAACATGAAATATAGGATGGTGGAGTTTCATGTGGGTGACAAGGTGTTCTTGAAGATTCGGTCGATTCATGGAGTTTCACGTGTGCGTTGTAGGAGGAAGAAGCTCAACCCAAGATAAATGGGGCCTTATGTTATATTAGAAAGGATTGGCCCATTGGCCTATCGGCTGGAGCTACCACACGAGCTGGAAAATTTGCACGAAGTCCTCCATGTGTCATCACTTCGGAAAGCACTACTACGGCACAATCAGCATGTTCCTGCTAAAAGTGGAGCAGTGGCAACTGATAGATCTATCCTACTAGAGCCGATACGGATAGTGGACACCGAGACAAGGAGCTTGCGTCAAAAAAGCATTCCTTTGGTGAAAGTCCTGTGGTCTAATCATAGGAAAGAGGAATACACTTGCGAGCCGGTGGACTTGATGCAGAAGCGATACCCGGAGTAATTTCCCCAAGGTACCCTTATAATCATACTTATATTTTTAATGTTTTTTCTCCCCCATAGACTTAGCCTGATTTCAGGGATGAAATCTTTTATTTTGTTTATAGGATTTGTAACGACTCATTTTGCGATGGACCCCTCACACGAGTTTTGAGTCAAGAGACCTAACTCAGGCTCGGGGGTGCGCTAGATTCGACAAGTAAAATTTGTCTGATATCGTCACGGTAAATTCATCGAGTATGACTTGAGAATTGAGGCCTGTACAATTTGTCGAATATTGTCATGGATATCTGACAAATTCGTCAAATATATAAGACAAATTGGACTTAGAATATTTTGTCCAGAAGAATTCGTCGAAAAGCTTTGAGTGATCTCTATGCCATTCGACGAAGCATCGAGTAGATAAGACAAATTTCACATAGAAATTCTGGATTCAAGAAGCGTCGAGTATGTTGAGTAAACTCGACGCCATTTGACAAAGTGTCGAGCAGATAAGACAAATTTCACTTAGAATCATTCTGGATTTGGGAAGCATTGAGTGCGCTGAGTATACTCCACGCCTTTCGACGAAGCGTCGAGTAGATAAGACGAATTTCACTTAGAAGAATACTAGATTCGGGAAACGTCGAGTGCGCTGTGTGAACTCGATGCCATTCGACAAAGTTTCGAGTGATACTTGATGAACTCAACGCTTTGACTTAAAAAAGTATAGGAATCAACAAGGCGTTGACTGGTCTTGATGAATTTCGATGATTCGTCGAGTGTGTATAGTATACACGACGAATTTGACTTAGCGTATTTTTGGCCCAGCCTGTGTTACTGATTTATGCTTATGGATTTAACAGTGTTTTTGGGATAGGCACTGATGGCTCCTTTGGACCGGTCTTTGCAATAAGACTTAATTTAAGTAATAATAGGCGGTTGAAAGAGGAGGCGACACATGGCGGCATGTCTCAAACATTAATATTTTGTATAAAAAGGAAAGAAGTGAGAAACCCAAGCTGTCACTTCCATTTCTTGCTGAGCTGTTACTTGCTGAACCCGACGGAGGAAGAGAAGTCGCGGGAGTCAGATTTCTGGAGTAAAAGCTCTCCATATTCGCGAATAATGATGTCACCGAGGAGAGTGATGAGATTCATGGCCATAAATGAGGTGAGCTTCCTACCCTCTCCATTTATGCTAAATCTTTAGTTATAATGTAAAAGAGATGTCTACTCTAAAGAGTTGGACTTGTGCGAGATGATGATCTCCTAGGAAGACCATGCAAAAACCTTGTCCTAGATATTAGTTGTCTTCAACCTCTCCTCTATTCATTGTGAATATGGTGGCCTTGGTTTCATGTGGAAGGATGGTCTTTTGAGGGTGAATAAGGGAGGAGGAGGTGTTGTATGTGGTTTGAACAAATGGCTAAAGAAAGAAGACAAATCGATGTAGTTCGATTTGCTTTAAGATGCGTGCAGAAATCTATTTTCTGCACGCAGCGAACTTCGAGGCCATTTTTGGGTGTGAAACGACTTGATTCAGGTCTTGGGTTGAATACAAAAGTTTTATTCCTTGGGAAGACATTTCCAACAGATGGTTACTTGTTTTTATTAGAGCTTTGTTGCTCCTGGAGTGTCCAATCGAAGTTGCTGCATGGTAATAACTTATATGCAGAATGCTTGCGGGTTAGTGTCTAATCGGTTTTTGACTAGGTAGAAGAAACTTTGAAAGATGATGTTGAGGTTTAGATGAACCTAGTTATAGGTAGCCGAGATAAATAAATGGTTTGGAGAAATTTAATAATCGAATGGTTTGGGGAAATTAGTGAACAAAGGGTTTGATGAGATTTGGTGGTACAAATGGCTACTTGTGAAATTGGGTAAGGATGTGCGCGATTGTAATCCGATAACTGAATGTGTAATAAATACTTATGCTATCATGCTTGATGAATACGTGAATAGTTTTTATGTTGTGGTGATAAATATATGAAAGCCTAAATGTTTTGAATGCTTGATTAATAAGGAAGCAATCAGATGAAGAAAATCTCATGGCCATGAAATATGTTGAATGGTGATCTCAAGTATTGGATGGAAAATTTGTATATTCCACTGCTTAGAGTTTGTCTCCCTACGGGTAGAAGTGTGGTATTGGTATTTGTTCATGGTAGCTTGCCATCTGTGTTAATGTTGAACCCTTGAGTGCTTGGGAGCAAGAAAATATGAAAGGGTGTAAGTGCATGTGTTTGACCGCACTGGATTGGTATTGAATACATGTGACTTTGGGCGGTTGGGCTTGGTCCTTGGTGCTAATTCCCGAGGCTCCTTCCGTGCTAAGTGGACGGTTGGGCTTGGTCATTTGGTGATACGCTCCCATAGGCTCCTTCTGTACCACGATGAAGTGAAACTACATGTAGTGTGAGTTGACACGTGGTGTTATAATTCTAGGTTAAGGATAGTGTGGCAGGCCTACGGGCTCACCAGTCGTCACACCGATGAGAGTTGACAAATACATTTTGGTTGGTTGGTCTTGGTCCTCGGGGCTCATTCTCAGGGCTCCTTTCATGCCAAGTGAACGGTTGGGACTTGTCCTGAGGTGATACGCTATCATAGGCTCCTTCCATGCCAAAAGATAGGCGAGTTGGGCTGGGCTATTGGTGTACATCAACCCGAGACCCCTTATGAGCCATAGTACGCAAAGAGCTCTGCTATTGTGTTCTAAGCATTGAGGCGTAGGGAGGCCATGCCTTGGTAGTTTGGATGCCCTCCTAGTAGTGGAAAGCCCATTTCACTGTCACCATCTGGCCACGACGGATGGCGCCTGAGAGGTTAGTTACAAGCTCAAAAAGTAAGAACTACAAATCTGTGTCGGCATAGCATTGTTCATGTGTAAGGTTAGTCATCGCATTGCATTCATAGCATTGTATTGCATTACATAAACAAGACCCTTATAATATAAGTTTGTGTGGGTACTCTTATATGATGAGTTATTTTGTTTTTAAGTTACTTTCCTATTATAGATCTATATACTTGATGGATGGATATTGCTTATCTAGAACTACTAGAGTAGAATGTTTATAACTAAAGAATTCATTGAACAATGGTGTCACCCACGCTCGATTGGTAAGTTTATGGACAAACTGTCATTGCGGAAGTAGTGGTGTGCCCATATGTAATTCACATTAAGTATTTCCAGTTGTTACCCAACGATAAGCCAACCTGACATTAGGTTTGTACGTTTATGTATAGATCATGACACGCATCGAGCCAGTTACGGGCACTCCCTCCCCTTCTGTCCCTACCTAGTTCTAGCAGTCAGAGTTGGGGCAGACGCTTACGGCTGAGTACCTTCTGAGCCCTCTCCCCGCCTGTTTACCATGGGACGGAGTCGGCTGTCCGTACTGAAGAATTGCTCGATACGGTGCAAGAGTTAAGGCGGGAATCAGATGTACAGCCAGTATGGTTGTGACCTTAGTCGTGTTAGACTTAGAAGCGCACACGAAGAGGTGGTGGAAATCCCTCATTGGATCTACTTTCCAAGGCCGAGTATACACTGAGATCAGTTGGAATGAATTTTTAGAAGCCTTCTTGGAACACTTCATTCCCTCTACCGCTCGAGATGAGCTTGAGGAGAGATTTCATCAATTGAAGCAATGATTTAAGTCTTTGACAGAATACCAAAGGGAGTTTCAGCACCTCGCTAGATTTGCTGACTCCTATGAGTTGGACGACCGTTGGTACGCAAAACAGTTTTACAAAGGCTTGCGAGATCCCTTAAGGCAAGCCCTTTTATTTATAGCGAACACGAGTTTGGCATAGATCATTAATACGGTGAAAAGGCTGGAGGAGGATCACTTGGGAAGTAGTAAGAGACCAGCCGAGGGCATGATGGAAGCAGGCTTCAACTTCAGAAAGAGACATAATAGTAGAGGTGGAAGAGGAAATCAAAGAGGTGGTGGCCGTTTTCACCGAAATTTTTGGATGGAACGCCCGGACCTACAGCTAGCACTACCTCCACCTCAACAAATGTATCAGCAGCCTGGAGGGCAGTTCGAGCGAGTATGTTTCCAGTGTTATCAGCCGGGTCAGATCCGGCATTATTGCCAACAACTAGGTGGAGGTAAACCCCCTATTTTCCTCCGGCAGCTCCACGAGGATGAGGATGAGGACCGCGAGGAAGGAATCCAGAACCTGCTAGAGAGTAGGTGTTTGCTTTAGACATGACGCAGGAGCAGAATCCTCAAGATGTGATTGTAGGTATGTCATGATTTAATTAATACATTATAAGCATTCATCCTTAATTTGCCTAAGATGCGGTAGGAATCTAGCTTAAGTCTTTATATTTGATACTTAGGCACCGTGATCGTTAGTAGGAAACCAGCTCACACATTATTTGATACTGGTGCCACTCATTCGTTTGTCTCGGTGGACTTCGTTAAAGATTTAGATGATGTGTAATATTTTAATGGTATCACTCAAGGAGTATGCCTCCTAGATAGCTCTGAGATGACATCGTCCGCCAAGTACGACTTGGAAGCATGTATTGGAGGAAGGATTTTTGAAACCCTCGCGGCGGTGTTGAGAATGCCGGAATTTGATCTTATTCAGGGCAAGACATGGCTAGATTGGGACCACGCCAGAATTGATTGCGCGGTGAAGCAAATCACTTTGAGGCATGGAGACACTAAAGTCTTCTTCCAAGGTATTAATTTCGCGCCTCAAATTTTTTTATCTTCAATCCAGGCCCTTAAGGCCCATATAAAGGGGTACGAAGTATATATGATATGTTTTGAATTAAAAGAGATAGAAGCGAGTATGAAAGATGTACCAGTGTTACGGTATTTTTCAGAGGTATTCCCTGAGAAGCTGCCAGGATTACCCCAATGTAGAGAGGTGGACTTCCAAATTAAACTAATATCGGGTGCCAAGGCCATCTCTCAGACCCCTTATCGAATGGCTCTAAAGGAACTCGCTCGGTTTAAAGTTCAGTTACTAGAGTAAGTAGAATCAGGGTTTGTTCACCCCACCTCGTCACCCTGGGTAGCCCCTGTTTTATTTGTTAAGAAGAAAGATGGATCACTACGGTTGTGCATAGACTATCGAGAACTCAATCGACTTACGGTACATAACACTTATCTGTTACCTCAGATCGTCGAGTTATTCCATCAGTTGGTAGGAGGGCAATAGTTTTCCTAATTGGATTTGCGCTCGGGGTACTATCAATTGAGGATTAAAGAGGAAGACATTCAAAAAATATTGTTCGGTTCAAGTTACGATTTATACGAGTTCCCGGTGATGTCGTTCGGCCTCTCGAATTCCCCTTCCGCATTCATGAGATTGATGAATAGGGTGTTTGAACCGTATTTGGATGTCTTTGTCATCATCTTCATCAATGACATTCTGGTCTACTCAAAAACAGAAGAAGAGCATGCTGAGCACTTGGCCCTAGTCTTAAGAAAACTAAAAGAGCATTCCCTATTTTCCAAGTATAGCAAGTGCGAATTTTGGCTTTGAGAAGTTGCATTCTTGGTCCATGTGATTAGTAGTGCTGGATTAGCAGTAGACCTTGCAAAGGTGCGTGCCATGAAGGAATGGTCGCCTCTAAAGTCAGCGGTCAATGTATGAAGCTTTCTTGGACTTGCTGGTTATTACCGCAAGTTTGTGAAAGGATTTTCAAAGATCGCCCTTCCTCTCACTGCCCTAACAAAGCAAGGTGTGCCATATGAGTGGACACTCTAGTGTGAGACTACATTTCAATAGCTGAAGGATCAACTTACCACTGCACGCATTCTAGATCTTCCATCAAGAAAGGTAGGATTTCAAGTTTACACAGATGCATCCTATCAAGGGATGGGAGAAGTGTTGATGCAGCATGGACACATGATTTCCTACGCTTCAAGACAACTTAAGAAGCATGAGGTAAACAACCAAGTACATAATTTGGAATTGGGGGAAGTGGTATTCGCAATAAAGGTTTGAAGACATTATTTGTATGGCATCCACTACGAGATCTTTTCAGACCACAAGAATCAGAAGTATGTTCATACTCAAAAGGATTGAATTTGAGGCAGCGGCGGTGGTTAGAATTGTTGTTTGATTATGAATTTACATTGAACTACCACCTAGGGAAAGCAAACTCCGTGGCAGATGCCTTGAACAGAAAGTACCTGAGTTGAGCCCCCAGTCTCGGATGATGAGTATTGAATTGACTCGAGTGCTCGAGGAGATAGAGATCATGTTGGTGTGTAGAAATCATTCTGAGACAAATACTAAATATCTTACTGCCATGAGTATACTTTATGATATTCGAGATCAAATTCGGGCAGAGCATGGGAAGGATGCTGCTATGACCCTTGTTATTAAGACAATTAAAGATGGATCTACTGAAGAGTATACTCTGAAGGATAGCCACATTCATTTCTGTGGAAGACTTTACATTCCCAAGTGCGGTGAAATCCAAGAAGATATTTTGAGAGAGGAAATTGCTCCAAGTATTCGGTGCATCCCGATATTTTAAGATGTATAGTGAGTTAAGAAAGACCATGTTTTGGCAAGGGATGAAGAAAGATGTCACATGCTATGTTACTCACTGTGAGGCTTGTCAAAAGATGAAGGTGGAGTGTAAAAGCCCTGGAGGATTGTTACAATCATTGCCCATTCTGGAGTGGAAATTTGAAGTAATCTCAATGGATTTTGTTCACGGCCTTCTCCGATCACGATCAGGGAATGTCTCTGTTTGGGTGTTTATGTATCGGTTGACTAAGTTTGCCAGGTTTATCTCAATGAGGAAAGATACACATGTGGATGTATTTGTACGTCTGTTCGTAGAATAGTTAGTTTGATGCCAGGGAGTGCCTAAGACGATAGTCACAGACCATGATGGTTGCTTTACCTCGAAGGAATGGAATGTAGTTTAAGCGTATTTGGGTTCTCGCCTTACCTTTTGCATGGCCTTTCATTCTCAGTGTTAGAAACCAGGCTGAGGCCAAGGCTCTTAATGAACTACGGGAATGTTGGGACAATCCGGACCTGCCCTACTGCAGTCGAATGGCAACAACATCCCCAACCAAATCCCCACAAAAGGCTCTGAATATCTACGGGAATATTTCGCGGTAGGTTGTTGAGTGTCGGGATCGAACCCCCGACGTCCTTTATAAGAGGGACTAACACCACCTCTTATACCCAGGTGCGGTGCAACAGAGTAGGGTATGAGAAGTGGTGCTAGTCCCCTCTTATAAAGGAGGTCGGGGGTTCGATCCCGGCACTCAATAACCTACCGCGGAATATTCCCGTAGATAATTCAGAGTCTTTGCAGATATTTGGTTAGGGATGTTGTTGCCATTCGACTGTAGTCGGCCATGTCCATTGTCCCAATATTACCGTAGTTCTTTCGGAGCCTTGGCCCGACCTGGTTTCTAACACTCAGACGGATGGTCAATATGAGAGGACAACCAGAACTATATAAGATCTGTTGAGATTGTGTGTATTCGATAGAGGGGAGCTGTGGGAAAGGCTCTTACCACTGGTGGAATTTTCATACACAACAGTCATCAAGCTAGCATCGGGTTGGTACCCCACTAAGCGCTTTGTGGAAGGAGATGTAAACACCTTTATCATGGGTGCGGGATTAAGACCCAAAGATTTTTGGAATCGAGTATATAGATGAAACTAAGGCTATGGTTATACTGATACGAGATTGCATGCTTGAGGCTCAGAGTTGGCAGGAAAAGTATTATAAAATGAAACATAGGATAGTGGAGTTTCAAGTTTGTGATAAGGTATTCTTGAAGATCCGGTCGATGCATGGAGTGCCATGTGTGCGTGGTAGGAGGAAGCAGCTCAGCCCAAGATATATGGGGTCTTATGTTATATTGGAAAGGATTGGCTTGTTGGCTTATCGGCTAGAGCTACCACCAGAGCTGGATAGTTTACACGATGTCTTCCATGTGTCGTAGATTAGAAAAGCACTACTACAGCCCGATCAGCATGTCCCCACAACAACTGGAGCAGTGGAAACTGATAGATCTATCCGACTAGAGCCGGTATGGACAGTGGACACTATGACAAGGAGCTTGCATTAAAAAAGCATTTATTTAGTGAAAGTCCCATGGTCTAATCATGTGAAATAAGAATACACTTGGGAGCCGGTGGACTTGATGCGGAAGCGCTACCTGGAGTTTTTTCCCAAAGGTGCCCTTATAAGCATACTTATATTTTTCATGCTTTACCTCCCCCCATAGATTTAACCTGATTTTAGTAATGAAATCTTATATTTTGTTTTAAGGATTTGTAACGACCCATTTCGCTCTAGACCCCTCGCACGCGTTTTGAGTCAAGAGACTTGACTTGGGCTCGGGGGTGCGCCGCGTTCGACAAGTAATATTGTCGGATATCGTCACGGTATATTCGTCGAGTATGACTTGCGAATTGAGGCCAGTACTATTCGTTGAATATCATCACGGATATCTGACGAATTTGTCGAGTATATAAGACGAATTGGACTTAGAATATTTTGGCCAGAATAATTCGTCGAAAATCTTTCAGTGATCTCGACGCCATTCGACGAAGCATCAAGTAGATAAGGCGAATTTAACTTAGAATATTCTGGATTCGGTAAGCGTTGAGTGCGCTGAGTAAACTCGACGCCATTCAACGAAGCATCGAGTAATAAGACAAATTTCACTTAGAATCATTCTAGATTCGTGAAGCATCGAGTGCGCTGAGTAAACTCGATGCCATTCGACGAAGCATCAAATAGATAGATGAATTTCACTTAGAAGAATTCTGGATTCGGGATTCGTCAAGTGTTCTTAGTGAACACGACATCATTCGACGAAGCTTCGAGTGATACTCGACGAACTCAATTCTTTGACTTAGAAAAGTACAACACTCAACGAGGCTTTGACTGGTCACGACGAATTTCAATGATTTGTCGAGTATGTGTAGTATACATGACGATTTGACTTAGCGTATTTTCAGCCCAACCTGTGTTGCTGATTTATACTTATGGGTTGAACCTGGTTTTTGGGACAGGCGCTAATGGCTCCTTTGGACGGTTTTTTTAATAAGACTTAATTTAAGTAATAATGGAAGTCAAATGAGGAGCGACACATGCGGCATGTCTCAAACCCTAATCTTTTGTATAAAAAGGAAGAAGTGAGAAACCCTAGCCGTCACTTCCATTTCTTGTTGAGTTTTTACTTGTCGAACTCGACGGAGGAATAGAAGTCACCGGAGCTAGATTTCTAGAGGAAAGCTCTCCATCTTTGTGAAGAACGATGTCGCCGAGGAGAGTGATGAGATCCATGGCCGGAAATGATGTGAGCTTCCTACCCTCTCACTTGTTCTAGATCTTTAGTTATAATATAGGAGAGATGTCGACTCAAAGAGTTGGACTTGTGTGAGATGAAGATCTCCAGGTAGAGACATGTTAGGACCTTGTCCCTAGAGATTAGTTGTTCTTCAACCTCTCCTCTCTTCATTGTGAAGATGGTGGATTTGGTTTCATGGAGAAGGATGGTCTTTTGAGTTGAATAAGGAGGAGGAGGTGCTGTATGTGTTTGAATAAATGGATAAAGGAAGAAGATGAACCGATGTCATTCGTTTTGCTTTAAGATGAGTGCTGAAATCTGTTTTTTTGCACACAACAGGCTTCAAGGCCATTTTCGGGTATGATACGGCCGGATTCAGATCTTGGACTGAATACGAATGTTTTATTCCTAGGAAAGACCTTTCCAACGGATGGTTACACGTTTTCATAGGAGCTTTGTAGCTCTTAAAATGTACATTGAATTTGCTGCATGTAACACTTATGTTGCGGAATGCTTTTGAGTTAGTGTTACCCAGTTTTGGACTAGGTACAAGAAACTTAGCAAGATGAGGTTGAGGTTTGGATGAACCTAATTATAGGTAGCTGGATATACAAATAGTTTGGAGAAATTTAATAATCGAATGGTTTGGGTAAATTATGAACAAAAGGTTGGATGAATTTGGTGGTAAAAATGGCTACTTGTGCAATCTGGTAAGGATGTGTGTGATTGTACTCTGATAATTGAATGTGAATCTATACTATACTATAATTGCTTGACGAATACGTAAGAGTTATTATGTTGTGAGTGATAA